>JAKCPI010008316.1:0-95705 GCA_023213315.1 Euborellia annulipes
GAGCTATACTTAATTATCTTTTGAGAAGTCCTCTGACCGAGGGCACCTTTGAGTTAAAACCGAGAAGAGAAATTCACCAATTTGATACGAGAGGCGCCACGGATCAAGAGCGCCTGTTAGTTATGCAAAATCTTTTCAAAAAGGTAGCATTTTTGCATATATATTAAGGAGGATATGTAATGAATACTAATACTAATAGTGATGAAAAGTGAGTGAGAAAATATTTTTTGAAATAATTCTAATAGTAATAAATAAAATTATGATGTATGAATTGTTGCTGGTTTAACAGGATGATTCAACGGAGAAATAATCGCTCTATTTGCAAATATTTCGGTCGGTCTGACCATCTTCAGTGCAGGATATAGTTATTTTGAGTTTCAAAATTTGCATGAAGAGAGGAGGGGAACGAACACTTAATGCTTGTCTTCCCTCCATTCAAGCAAATGTTTATGAGACCAGACGAAGCATCGCCATAGAATTATATCCTGCATTGCGTTAGGCGTGTCAAAATATTTGCAAATATATGGTATAAGAAGATTACTGAAAAATTTGTGCTGTTAATAAATAATTGTATACAAGGTAGACGAAGGAAATAAAAATGTCGTTAGGCAGGGAAATTAAAAAAAAAAAAAAAAAACCTTTTGTACAGACCTTTCATCAATATACCCTTCGAACTTTGATCATAACAAAAGACATTTTGCCCCTTCCTATTATATGGACCCTGTTATACATTAGTGTGTCAAGCGCCAAAAAAATTAAAAAATTGAGTTAAGCACGGAATATTGTTTCAAATGCTATAATTACTAGTATTTATTATGAAATATGTCCTAAAAAAATTTATATTTAATGTTACACTCCGATAATAAATTTATATTTAATGTTGCAATAAATTTATATTTAATGTTACAATTGACCAAAAAATTACATATAATTCAATGAAAAACAAAAAAACTTCTTTAATGTTAATTTTCTCAAAACTCGGTAGGTGGCGCTTGACACACTAATGCGTAACAGAGTCCATTTATAATAAATGTGCGCAGAAATAAAAGAAAACAATTTGCAATTATAAGATTATCTTCAGAAGCGGTCCCAGGAAGGTTTTGCAACTTGGTTGTCTTCTAATTGAATTTATCCCCATGGGAGTTTTGTCCATTAATACATTGCCAACATTCATCAATTAAGCAAATCCCTGCCCCCTCTTTTTTTGACAATTGAATATTAATAGGATTTATAAACATCAATCAACAGTCTTTATTTTACCTCTAATAGGAATTAACTTATTAGTTTTATCGGACGGGAAAATTTTTAATCCCTATAAATACATTTAACTTTGTGTTTAATAATATAATTAATTCTATTTACCAGTTTTTTTTTTTTAATTTTCAATTCTCTTCAGCTTAATTCACAAATTATAATATCGTTATAAATTTCCCATTTAAAAAAACAAATTTTATTTATTTTCTCTTCTCTATTTCTTTATTTCTCTTCTCTATTATGTGATTTTTCTTGCAGCTTTCTCTTGTGGTTTTTATGGCCTGCTATTTTTTGACATACTGTATATCAGAGGTGGGCAAACATTTTATAAGAAGAGTCACATTAATTGCTTCCGGGGGGCGTATTTTTATAGGTATTTATATAGGCAATAAGTTCTAGTATTTATCTAAGAAACATTATTTATTAAAAAATCTGGTGTGACTGGTCGCACAGCATACAACTTTCTCTTACCTTCGGTAGGCGAAAGTTGTATTCTGTGCTTGACACACCAAATTTTTTGTGTCGACATATATTTAGTTTTCGACAGTAAGGTGCAAACAAGATGTAAAATTTTTAAGTATGAAAAAACATTTATATTTTGTTACCATGGCAACCATTCTCTTATCTTTCTTATGAAGTACAAGATTTCAATGGCAATGGTCTGTCTCTGGGTGTGTGTCTGTGAACAAAATATCTCAAGAACGAAAAGAGCTAAGGAAGTTAAAATTTTATATTTAAGTTAAGCCAGTGGTTTCCAAACTTTATGTTACAACGCCTCCCTTAAAAATATTCAATCATATGACGCCTCCCCTCTCCCCCATTTTTGTAAAATAATACAAAAACAAAAATTTTTAATGCTAAAAAATATAAATTTTTTTTATATTAAAGCGGAGTCAAAAAAAAAAAAAAAAAAAAATTCTAGTTATATGCATATGCAGCCAAAATTATTGTGACGTCTTGGCCTTCTTAAGAGCCGGAGGCTAGAATAAATGAAATTTTAATTTTGAAATTAACATTTCATTTATTCTCGCCTAAATAGAGAGTAATACTTCATAGGAAAAATATTTACCAAATGTAAGAGAAAATTATGTGCTATGCGACCAGCCAAACCAGATTTTTTTATAATTATTATCATCTAATTAATATCTTTTCTTACTGATAGACGTTCGAAACCTCAACGGGGATAAAATTATAATTATTTTTTTTTTGTTGGTTGCCTCGCTATCTAAATGTCTAATTCCTCCATCTCTGAATAGTAAAAAAAAATAAAATTAAACATGAAGATAGTATTTCGGAGTGAGAGCATAAAAGTAAAGAGCATTACGTGTAGAGGAGAGAGAGAGAGAGAGAGAGAGAGAGAGAGCAGCCCTTGTAGGGCATCATCTAACATTTAACGCAAATTTAATGCTATTAACTCATTTTATATAAAAGAGTTAATTTCTAAATTATATAAAATGAACTCTCCATCTACTCTTTATGCTTTTTTTTTTTTTTTTTAAAGCTCAATTTAATTTATTTTAATAACCCATTTAACTTATATAATTCTCTCTCTGGGTCTCGCTCTCTAAAAAAGAGATTTTTCTCTCTTTTGTAATATCAATAAATGAACAAAACTTGGTCGGATTCAAATTATTTCCATTCATTCGCTTTTATTATTATAATTAGAAAGCAGCAGCAATGGCTTTGCTTTTAAGCCCTATCATACAGCCTCTTTAATTTAAGTGCATTAATAGTATAAAAGAAGAAAAAAATTCAGGTGATAAGAGACTTTTCTATACGTGAGACACTTGAGTATTAACAACTTTATTTATCATTTTGAACAACTCTTGTTTGAAAATAAAATCCCTTTAGATCCTATTAGATTCACTACAACAAGCAGTGGCGTATATAGGCTCGGGGAGGGAAAACTCAAATTTTATATACAGGTACAATAAAATATGAACAAATTTATTTGAAAAAAGTGCATTGACAGGTTTTTACTTTCTCTTAAATAAGATTTTTATCAAAATCGGCCAAAAAGTACTAGTACTTTACTGATGAACTTTTTCAGTTTTTTTTTTTTTTCGATTTTCTCAAAATTCACTCCAACGATTTTGATTAAAATTCAAAAATCGATTATTTTTTAGATTCTCTTTAAAATGTATATTCTCATTTTGCCATTGAAATCTTTTGAAGACCACTTTACTCTTGTACAGTGAGGGACAATATTAAGTCCCACCCAAGGGTTTTCTACTTGTGATTATTTCATTGTTTTTAAAAAAATATATATTTTTTAATGGAAACTTTTATGGTTCAAACCTAGAAAATTTCCAATAAAGCTTTTGATTTTCTTTTTTTAAAACAATGAAATAATCACAAGTAGAAAATGGGACTTAATATTGACCCTCACTGTACTTTATAGAAAAGATAGGAGAAATGGTTGCCATGGTAACAGAATATAAATATTTTCCCATGTTTATAAATTTTACATCTTGAATTATAATCACAGATCAAGCTTAAATAAGAATGCCTGGACCCCAATATAGACTAATTCATAAATAACGGTTATCGTCAAAGTCTTATATGGCCTGAGTTGCCGAAAAGACTGTGTGAATGTGTGTGTGAATGTGAGTGTGAATGGGAACAAAGTGTGAATGTTTAAAAAAAAAAAAAAAAAAAAATCACAGATCAAACACAAATAAGATTGGACAGATCCAGTTTAAAAATTGTTTATAAGTTTAGGGCCATCTATATGTTTGTCATGGAACTAAAAGTAAGCAGGGTAAACAAAAAACTTGCTCCCAGAGAGATTTGAACTCGAGCATGTTGCAATTCACATGTTTTGATACTGACTATTTAACTCGCTCGGCCACTTTGGTTTATGATATTTCAAAGCTTTTTTTTTTTAGCTACTTGAATGGCACGTAGTAGGCTACTATTAAATTTTTTTTTTAACAAAAGGTCCTTTTTCAATTGTAAAAGAAAATTTATAATTAAAAGTAATTTATTAGTTTAAAAAAGTTAATTCATTTATATCCAGATTTTTAAGCCACTTAATGTATTTGTTATTAAAATCATGAAAAAATGTTATTTTGTTGGCAAATGGAACGAACTCTACAGGATAAATTTTGAACTAGCCTAGTATTGCCATCTAGTCACGTGTCATATAACTAAAGGAAACTTATAAACATTCTTCCCATAGAGCTGTCCCCCCATGATTATAATATATCGGCGGAAACTAAATATATGTCGACTCAAAAAATCTGGTGTTACAAGCACAAAACACTTCTGTGCGACCAGTCACACCAGATTATTTTTCTTTACGTAATTTCAAAACGAAAAACTTGAACAATGAAATTCCCCTTTTTCAAAAAAAAAAAAAAAAAAAAAAAAAAAAATCAGAAAACAAATTAGAGAGTAGTAAACAAGAAAAAGAATAAAAATTTTTTGAATGTTGGACGAAAAAAAAGTTTGATTGAATGAAATAAAAATAAAGAGACAAGCGAAAGAAAGGAACGAATGGAGTGGAGAGAGAGAGAGAGAGAGAAAAAAAGTAGAATTCTGATGCGATAGCAAAGTTTTCATTTAATGTTTAAACAACAACAACAAACGTTCAAACTTTTTTTTTTTTGGGAGGGGGGGGGGATGATAAAAACGTTGAATTAATGACAAAATTCTTTCGAGAAAATCTAATCGATAAAAGTATCTGTTCCTTCTCTCACCTAATCTAAATAATAATAAAACGATTCCAGTTAATGAAAAACTCATCTCGTATGTGTGGCATTAAAATCAAGCTCATTAAAATTTCTCTCCTTTTTGCGAATATAAAATTTGACTGTCTGCTGCGTGGAGGGGGGATTAATTATTCGGCATATTATTAGGTCAATGACTGTGATATAATCCCTTTCTCTGCCGACTCGTAAAGCTCTTGAAACGTTCCATACTTTGATGACGACTAATCATCATATCCTCTACATTTGTCCCAAATTATTGTAACTAACAGATGTATGTATGATGAAAGGTTTAAATTTTTTTTATCATTCTTCTACTCTTTATCATTTTAATTTTAATAAAGGTTTATTTCATATGAGTGAAGGGTCATCTAGCAGGGTGGGACTTTTGAGTTTAGAGACAAAATTCATTCTCTTGACTTCTTTGAACATTAAACTGAGAACCCAAATTCGAAATATTTCTATTATTTAAATAACATGTCATTGAAATCACGACGCAAGTGAAACTTATTTCATATCGTAGGCGTTTAAATTAAATCTCACAATTATTATTTTATAATTCGTCATATATATTAAATTCCAACTTTCATATTATTGTCTAATTTGATTTTATTTTTCGGATTTTTTAATGATTTTTCTGATAATGCATTATGATAAGAGATGAAACAAATGTCGTAGCTAGTGTTGTGGTAAAGAAAAAAAGTTTCGATACTTGGTACTTTGTATCGTATCGAAAGGAAAGTATCGTGCAAAAAGTAGACCTGCTAGTATCGAAACCAGTAAGTATCGATACTTTTTTAGTGTCCCTAGATGTGATATCGTAAAAAAGTATCGACACTTGTACTTGTTATCTTAGAAATGGACTAAAAATACTATAAATATACATCAGTAGAGACTGAACATTGAATCAGTAGAGATGTGATGTTCTTTGGCCGATTTTGAGGTTCATTGCTAATTGAATCTCATAAGGTGCGGGTAACGAATCTAGAATTGCAGCACAACTCGGGTTCAAGTCCCTCTTGTTGTAAAAATTATCTAACATCATCAATCTCTCCCCCTGGATGAGATAAGTGGAAGATATTCTCACCCCTAATGGGATATTATTACAAAGGTCCTTAAAGGCCTAGGTCAGCCTCGTTTTACATGCCAGAGGGATGCACCTAAACTTAAATATCAACATCGTAGCTCTTGTTCAATTTGTGCCAATGACACCCTTCTGGGTACAGAAAAAAAACAAGAAATTTTTATATTTTGTATTTTAAGCTCAATATTCAATGACCACACAACCCATTTGACCCGGGATCTAAACGCTGATTGCCTCCGAATTGATACGCCCTGGGAAATAGTTTTTTTTTTAAGTATACTTATTAGTCTTGTCGCAATTTGCATTATTTTCATTTTGTTGACACCATATTTCATTTTCAAATTTTCTCGACAACCGCCATCAAAACAAATTCCTTTCATTTCCGAATATAATTTATTCTTATTAATTTTTTAACCTCTAAGAATAAAACACAAATTTATTATAGAGAATGGAAATATGAAATGTTTATTTGAGCAAGGGTTGGGTTAAGAATAATAAAGAGAGCGAAAGAGAAGGCAGACCGACAGAGCCACTTTATGGCTTTATTTTATACCTCTAGAAGAAGGAGAAGAGAGGGAGAGACAATAGATTCTCTTTTAAAATAAATATTATGAATGAAATTTAAATCCCAGGTGAATTACGATATCTTGAAATTAATTTGTTAAACGGCCGCCATCATTTAAATCCATGTTGATGCCCTTTTGAACATTTTAAATAATTATAATACACGCCTGAGCTAACCTTTGAGCTAATTAAAATATTATATATGCTTTAGTTAAACTAGCGATTAAAAGAGAATAAAAAAAAAAAGAATTAATCTTCCGGGGACATAAATGAGTTTTAATTATATTAATTCCTGTGGAGATAATAAAAAAGGGAATAGAAATTTTATCAGGGAGGATTCTCTCTTGAGATAGGCAACGTGAATTATTAATAACCCATGGGATGAAAATTTATTCAAAGCTATTGATGGAGGAATAAATATCATTCTTCTTTAGTCTGCGGTATTTTGGTATTTTTGGTTAGGTTATCAAGAAAGGCAAGGCCTGGCATTTGATGAGAAAGAAATCAGCCTTACTTCGGGTAAGTCCCGGTGATCGCTATCCTCGTACTCAGAAGCTTTGAGTGTCGGTCTATATGGGTGATGGTTTCAGATGCTGAACAAGTGAATGGCAAGGAAGCAAGTTTATAGAAGAGGGAAAGAAGGTCTAAAGCACGAATGGGTTACCGTTTACATTTCTATCATATCTCACAATGGGGTGATTTTCATAAAATGGCACAGAGCATTAGACGCTTATATTTGGGGCGGGAATCGACAAACAGATAATTCATAATAATAAATGGCTGAAACTTGATAAAAGAAGAGAGTTCTTTATGGAGACGCTTCTTTCTCCACATTGCTTTTAAAGTACTTATATGTACTGGATGAGTACCAAGCCGTACCCTTATTGGGTTTGGGCTCTCCTCTCGTCCTCCACCCATCGCTTTTCCACAATCCTCAGCACCCCCAACAGTCCTTCATCCATTTTTTCACCATTCAACAGTCTCCTTGTTGCTCCTCCATCATCCTCCCGATCTCCTCACATCCCCTCTCATCAGGTTACCACATCTTGCTCTCAGTCACAATCTTCTGTCCTCCTCCGGCCTCTCCCGGTCCCTCAGATAGGTGTCCATCCCGATTTCCTTTTTGATCACTTTATAATATTTGCAGTAGGTCGAGTTATCCACTCTACCCCAGTCCGCCTGTATCGTCTGGTCCATTTTCCTTATAAGCATTTCTTCCATTTCCTCCTTTCTTCTTGAGCTGGTTTTAAAGTATTATCTCAAGATTCAAAATCAGGAGTCGTATCTCATCATTATCTGTCGTTGGATAGCGATTAATCGTGGGTATTAGATTCCTCCAAGTGTCCAAGATCTTTGGAAGGATTAGAGCGAGACTTATCATAATAATAATATAGGGCTTGAGATTTCTCTGGATATACCGGTATGCTGCAAGTTACAGAGCGCAAAATGTATTTTTATTACTTTCTCTTACCCATGTATTAATATATATTGAATATATATAGAGAAAGTATTGGATTCATGTAAAAAATTCGATGTCGAGATTTTGATGGATACACGATTTTGATATACACGTTTTGAGGTTCTCTGAATCCAAAAAAGTGGTTTTCGAAACATGGTCTATGTGTGTGTGTGTCTGTGAACAAAATATCTCAAGAACGAAAAGAGCTATGATGTTGAAATTTTAATCTATATTTAAGTTGGGCACCTCTCTGGGAAGTGACACGAAGCTTTTGAACAAAATCGGCCAAAAAGTACTTTATTGATATACTTTTTCATTTTTTTTCGATTTTCTCAAAATTCACTCCAACGATTTTGTTTAAAATTCATAAATCAATTATTATAATCTAATTATATAAACAATAAAAATAATATACAACAAATGGCGCGGCAACGAAAAAATCAGAGGTTAGCAGTTTTGCACACAGTGCTGCCAACTGCAATGTAAAACTAAAATAGCATTTCAAACACTCCAATAGTAAAAAAGTAAAATACAATGGTACAAACCATTCTACTTATTTCTATTGTAAATAAGTACAAATTTACGAAATAATATATAAATATTCTTCCGACCTAACTAATCATCGTGTAGTATACCGAGTATCCTTGACCGATACCTCCTACTTTTGGTAGGCCTACTCGATTCCAAAGTATCGAGTAAGTACTTATATTTACTCGTATCGCTTCATCCCTACACAGGCGGGCCAGAGCCATTTGGACGCGCGTCCAAAGGCTGGCGGCGCGTCTAGAACACCAAAATTAGGCTATATTTTACTTTATTTTATTTATTTCATATTTTGAATTTAATAATCAAAAATTCTATTTCCGATTTTCTTTGTTATTCTTATCAGACAATATAATATCCGATTCAAATCAATAATTCGCTATTCCAAAGAATTTTTTTTCACCTTTTATTTCTTTTTCAAAAGGTTCATTGATATAAAAAATTCATTTTTTTTTTTTATTTTTATTTTCTAAACCAATCCCTCCTTCTCTTTACGACAACGACAAAATTGACTTGTGCCTTTTGCACTGAAAGTGATTTGAATAGAGGCTCTTTTTTTTTGTACATTTCACTTGGCAAACAGGTAGTCTCATATTTCACAAATGTCCTTCCCTCTCCCTTGAGGGGGTGACCGGAGGGGGGGGGGGTAATTTGTCAAATGCTTTTCCTTATTTCAATACGAGCCTTCTTTTTAACATAGAGGGGGGTGAATATCAATCACCCTCAGAGGGTGAATCACATTTATCTAGATCGATTTGACCGCACAGAACAGCTTACCTCTCCCCTGGGAGGGAGGCACGGGGCGCCCCCCCCCCGGCAATCATCCTTTTAACATCAAAATCTGTTTAGGAAAAAATTATTATTTTTTATATCTGAATAAAAATTTTATTCTTTTTAAAGTGATATTTACATCTTCTTTTTAGTAGACGTAGACCCATATAAAAGAAAGTCGATTTCTATGCACACTCTGAATCCACTTGACGGATTTTATAAGCGGAGAGAATTTTTCAAGCAAATTTAAGGAAATTGAGATTGAAATTTTATATTTAAGTTAAGTACCCTCCTAACAGTCGAAAATAAGCTTCTAAATATCTAAATTTTGGGGGAATTTCGATTTTCACTTGGATTATTCAAATTATTTAGAAACTTTTTAATCAAGATTATATAACAATTTCCTTTTTGGACTAAAAGATTGCCAACAGCTTGGTTAGATGAATATCTAAAAAGATGATTCGAGGTTTTTCGAAATTCAGACCCTGACCCCCACTTTGGGGAAATTTAGAATTTCACTTGGATTTTTTAATTTCTCTAAAAACTCTTAATCGTGATGAAATTTCACTTTGATTTTTTGCCAAAATAAGAGAAATTTTTTTCCCGCCCCCCCGCCCATTAGAGAAATAATTATATTTAGACGAATGTAAAGATTCGCCCATAATTTCGAACGAAAAAGGAAAGAGAGGAGAAGCCGAACCAAAGAGCGAATTGTCCCAGTGATCTCATATGAGATCAGCAAATTCAAACTAATGTTTATAGTTATAAATTGGAAAATTTTGAAAAGTAAATACTTATTATTCTTTATCAGGCCGAATCTAGGGCCACCCCCCTAGATCCGGCCCTGATAAAGAATAATAATAAGACAGGCAGTGGGGGCATGTGCCTCGTGCGGCAGATACCAGGGGGCGGCAATTGAAGAAAGATTTACTAAAAAAAAAAAAAAAAAAAAAAAGGTAAAATTATATGAATTTTGTATAGAATATTTTAAGGAGGGGCGGCAAATTAAATGTTGTCCCTGTTCTTTATTTAATTACTTTTTAAGATGTAAAAAGAATATTTTGATAGAATTTTTTTTTTTGTTAGAAATATTTATGATTTTATAAAAAAAAAAGAGAGTAGAACTCAAAATTTGGCATTTTCAAAAATTTATTAAAAATAGTAAATATTCATAAAATTAAATAAAAAAAATTGTTTTAGAAGTCAGAGAGCTTGCAGATTAATAATATATTAATAACTTCTAATAATTAATTGAAACTTGGTTAAAAAAAATTAGTAGGTTATGTCTAGTGATCTCATATGAGATCACTGGGACTTAATGGGTTAAATTAATAAAATAATTTTTTTACCCAATATTGATTTTTATTTGTTCGCATGTTTGATTTAAAAAATTATTCGTTGGGTGAAAACAAGAGCGAGAAGAAGGTGTTCCCTGGGTGTAGTGTTCACTTTATAAAAGAAAGGAAAAACTCCTTTATTGAAAGTCAAAGTTGACATTTTCATTATTACTAGTAAAGTTTTGTCGTTTAAGAAATAATCATTTTAGAGAAGAGAAGTTGGACTTAATCTTAGAAGCAGAGGCGAAAAGGAGAAGAGGCGTCAATAGAGAGAAGAGAGAGAGAGAGAGAGAGAGACCATTAAATATTCTTGGCGATGGATGAAATTATTACAGGGAAAAAGACTTTTTGAGGCTTTTAAGAGGAAAAGGAGGAAGGAGATGTCCGCTTGGAATTTGCAACTTTGCTGAGAGAGGATATTTTATAGAGCAAGTGTGATTTAATGATGATCATCAAAAAGGATAAAAAGCTAAGACATGTTTTGATAAAGAGAGAGAGAGAGAACTTATCTCTCTCTCTCGTTAAAAATACATATAAAAATAAAAAGATGAAGAAATTCCTATATTTTAAAAAAACATAGAAAAATAAATAAATAAAACGTTGAAATTTTTTTTTTGCAAGAAAAATAAAATATAAAGGGGATCATTTGACCTACGAGATAAATATTATCTCTAGAGTAAGTGTTAAAAAAAAATTTTTTTTTATTTCATAAAAATTTGGGGGGAAAAAAGATTTATTTTGTGACCCTCTCATTTTGCTTAACGTCTCAAGTGGTCTAATCGTTTTGTAGGGATGGGAAGGATCGCGATCGCCCATTGGCCTACGGCTAAGAGGGTAAATAAATGGAAAAAAAAAAGGTTCGAGATCATTTTGGGGATTTAAATCCCCAAAACTCGAATCAGGATCTTGGATTTGGACTGAACAAGAAAAAATTATTGAAATCCAAATTCTCTAAGTATATATAGGATGGGACTAAATGCCTTTTTAAAGAGATTAGTATTTCTTCTTCTTCATCCCAAGCCTTATTCCCGCAGTGGGGGGTCGCCGAAATTGCGACCGGTAGAAATAGAACAGGCCGGCCCATCGCACAGTCTGACGCCTGTTGAAAATATAGAAGGAAGGGACAGACATGTAAAGAACAGCACTGGGGTCGCCATCTACATACCCACAAGTTGTGGGTCCCTGAGCAAAAAGGGATTAGTATTTAAAATTCTTAATTATTATTGATGAGATGACAGTTTCCTAAAAAAAAAAAATAATTGATAAAAAGATCTGTTCCAAAAATCGGATTTAAAATCTGAAGATCTATTTCAGTATTCTGGTGTAGAACTAGATAAATTATTGAAAATCTATCAGATTGGCAGATCGTGATCATTCCACTTGTCGGATCTGAGGATCAGATCGCGATAAACACATCCAATGCCGCTTAGTGCCCTTTTTTGCTTTTTTTCATGTAAATTAGGCAGCAATAAACACCGTTTAGTAAAGAAAATACATATGTCACATTCTCAGGAATAAATACAACGAGGAAAAAAAATACTCATCTAAAAACATCATTTTAAGAATGGAGTCAGGCAAGGAAGTTGCAACAAAAAGGAGTTTTAGTTGCCTATGTTTCAACAAAATAGTAGCATCTATCTTTGAAAGTTTTCGGTGATGGTGGTATATGGTACATACAGTTAATCGTTGACCACATTGGCGCGCAATTTGCTGGAACGACAGCATCTCGCCAGATATTGGTTATGGTTATTGCCGGTACTGATTATAATTGGAAATGGTTGATGAGTTCAGGAGATGATGAAGAGACAAACAAAAAACAAAATATTCTCTATCGACGTTTCGATCGTTCATCGCGTTCATCATCAGGTCCTATGGTCAACGAAATGTATTCATATATTAGCTCCTATATGGCCAACTAACAACTATCACAAGTCGACAGCTTACTTTGCTTGTTTGTACTTTCATTGTCTGAATCCATTCTCCTGATGTTTAGCCGGAAATTAACACTCGGAAGGGAACAAAATCAGTTTTTGAGCCTCCTCTTCTGCCAGCAGAAACTTTTGGGTTTTAAGAACATGAAAACCTGCACTTCGTGGTATGAAAAGGATGGGAAATGCAAAATAGTTAAAGCATCAATGAAAATAGACAAAAAACAAAGCTCTTTGTTTGATAAAATTTAAATTTCTAAATAGCCCCTTTAATTATTGTTTTATTAGCCTCTAACGGTGGAGGGTAAAAGAACTTGTTCAGTGCATAATCAATGTGGAAAGCAATTTCTGTTAACGAATCCCGATGTATAATAAATCAGCAGCAGAAGGGGATGGAATGACCTCAAAGCGGCCACCACCAAGCCAATATCCCCAGGCG
Organism: Euborellia annulipes; assembly: GCA_023213315.1. NCBI lineage: Eukaryota > Metazoa > Arthropoda > Insecta > Dermaptera > Anisolabididae > Euborellia > Euborellia annulipes. The sequence continues at coordinate 13,090 of JAKCPI010008316.1, forward strand.
ACCTGTCACTTGGTCACCACACATAAGGGCTCCGATTAAGGGAGAGGGGCAACTAATAAGACGAGCCCTAATGGTCTAAAGACAAAGGATATTGGCTGGGCTCTTCTCCGATGTCAAGGGAAAAGATAAACAAACCCCTCACAATGAAAAAGCGGCCATTTTGAATTTCAAATGAGTTTAGGAGGTAATTAAGTTGCTTAAAACTTAAAAACACACTTGATAGCAATGAGGATCAAACGACTAGCGCCCACGGGCTTTTATTTCCTTTTATCTTGTTTACTATCACATCTGATATTAAAATTAATACAAAAGAGATTTGGAAAAAATATACATCATCTTTTTTCTTATCACTCGCCATTATTTAATACATTTCTCAATTTGAACATAAATTTTTTTTTTTATTTTAGGGAAAAACCTTAAATTAGGGCATAAACCCTCAATAGCCTAAAAACAAAAACATTCCCCGGTTGTCTACCACTGGTGCATCGTGCACCAACCCCAGTACCGGTACTAGCGCAAATGGCCATCAACCCCGTTCCAATGTTTACGAGTTATTGTACTGAAGTCCACATCTAGTCTATTATTCGTATGCCAAACGTTGTTTTTATATTTTGAAGTTCATTTTTTTAGAATTTTGTCCGCTTATTTCCTATTTCAGCCCACGGGGGGGGGTAAGTGGAATTAAATTTTGGCCTAAATACTGTATATTTCCAACACAACCGTTTTTAGTTAATTCCTATTACGAAGAAAATCATTAAGGTGCGCTTCTCGAAAAGCCGTTAGAACACTATTGACTACCGAGTTACTCGAGGCGGCAAGAGATGGCGTTAGTTTTTCCCATAGGGATACAAGGGATTTATTCCATTTCATTTGAAAGATTCCAGCTAATTAATTAAGGGTACAAAATTAATTAAAGTCCGGCGAAAACTTGGATAGGTGTCCTCGAGAAACCTAAAAGTCCCCCAGGCTGCCATCGGTAATAGTAAATTTAAATAATATCGGTAATAGTAAATTTAAATATATAGGCCTATAAATTAAATCCGTTATGGCCTCCGCAGTAGAAAAAGGAAAATAAAAAAAAAATATTATAAATAATAATTAAATTTCTCAAATAGCTTATTAACATTTTAATTAAAGTTTTTTGCCCTTTAGCCAGAGAACTAATTTGCTTATGCATAACTTTTGTTACAGCCTGTATAAAATATAAAATGGCTTAAAAAATAATTTATAGGCTCTCTCTTATGACGTCACTTTGCATGATAAATGATAAATGTGGAATATGAAATAGACGTGGTTAAATATTTGATCCTAAAATATGTCAAGCGAATTGACCAAAGGGATCAAAGCCCCAACAACGGCGCAAACAAAATTTCGTTCATGTTAAAAATTAACACTCTTTTTCTCTCTCTCTCTCGCTCTCTCACATAACCCCCATGATTATTTATTATTAATCGTCCCCACTATAATAAGTTAATAAATTTAGCCGCCTGCCTTTTATAAATACTTCAAGGAGTATAATAATAAAAAGGAAATTTCCCTCGGGAAATTTATATATATTTTATAAATTCGCTTTTATATTCGCTCTCTCTTTCACTCTTCCTCATATTTTAATTTACGATTTTATTGAAAAGATAATTTTTTTCGTGAATATAAATTGAGTTGGTCGAGTTGAGTGAAAAAGAAGGGACAGACACCAAAAGGGGTGGGATTTAGAATCTAAATCCTAAACAGGAAAACAAAAATATTATTTTAAAATGCTAATCTATGAGAAATTTGGAAAATCTCCTGAATATATTTTAGCACATATTCGCTCTGAGAAATGCATACATGCCCTTTTAACCTTGTGCCCTTCATGACCCACAACTAGTCCTAAATTGTTTGAACTTACTTTCTTTTTTTCAATTTTTTTTTGTTTAATATCTTCAGAATGTTGTAACATAACATATGATCCAGGTATATTTATGGCATTCAAATAATTTAAATAAATATTCATGTTTAATAGAAAAATCGAAAGCTTGTAATAAATGATGGTTATTGTGTTGATGATTGATAAAAGGGATGCACCAAATAGCAACCAATCAGATGAGCCCGTGTGAATTTCAAACAGGATTAAATTTGGTAAAAGAAAATGGATTGTAATTAGCTCGAGTATTGAAATAAATACGTGGAGAGATGAGCTACAATCATAAAAAAAAATATTCAATTTATATACCGGACGGTTTTGATTTAAAAATAATTTTATAAAGTTTTATAAAAATGACAAGAGTTTGACGTAGGGGTATTGAATTAAGTGAACGTTGGCATTGACCAAGCTTGGGACATTGCCCCAGGAGATTTTTTCATCGGTAATTAATTATTTTTTTGAGAAAAAATAAACCAGATGTAAAAAAAAATAACATTTTTTTTATAAATTAAAAATAAATTAAAATGCTATTGAAAATTTATTTGCCTGTAAAAAACTTTAGGTCTATTTTACAAAAAATAACCTGGGATGATTTCGATGCTTAAACATTAACGAGGTAATCGGTTGAGAAGAGAAATTTTCTTCATATTTCACAATCAACAATTCGGTCTCAATTCGTGACTTTCTTCAGGACATGAGAAATCGTTACATAAATGTTTCTGAATGAAATTATGATTCGGTATTATAAAAATACAATTCTCATTGATTGTAGACACACAACCAGCTTGGACAAAGTACTAAGAAGCTGGAAAAAAACAAAAAAAAAAACAAAAATTAAAAAAAAAAGATAAAAAAGACCAATTCACCGACTAGTAATTCCACTGGTTGTTTTGTATTAGATGTTTTGCAAATTGTTGTTTCTTGTTGACTTATCTACCAAAGAAACCAGTCTTTGCCACAAGTGCCTGAAGTGCTCGAGAGTTGAGCCATGAGCTTAGTCAATCAAACCAATATTTTTATTAATGCAAATGAGGTGGAAAAGGTGCTTTTGAGACAACACCTCCGACAGCTAAGCATTGTGGTTGCCTAAGCTCAAGGCACATCAGGCACTTGTGGCCCCGACTGTACAGTTATATTGTCGGCAAATTCATATAATTTTGAGAACTAAATGATTTTAATAAATTTATGGGGGGGTTCAAAAAAATATTTTCAAACATTTTAAAAATTTAAGATTATTATTATTAGCTAGAGTAAATTATTATATTTTACTTTCTCTTACCTATATGAAATATAATTAGTATTATAAAGCTTAAATATCTAGTCATGGCTTGGGGGGGGGGGGTTGAAACCCAAAACCCCCCTCTCCCCGTGGCTACGCCTATGCTCCGAGAAAGGAGCCATCCATTTAATTGCCATCTCTTTCATAAATAAACAAATTTGCCTATTGCGTTGTCTCTTAATTTCTAAAAAAAAAGGCCATTTCAAAATATAAATAATATCGTTTGTTATGTTTAAGACAAAGAAAGGAAAAAATTAAATCACAGAGAGAAAAAAATATTAAAATAAAACTCATGCAAATAGAAAATTCATAAATAATTACATAATATGGATGTTTTCAAAAAGCTCTCTCTCTTTTTTTTTTAATTTTAATATTCACATCTGATTTATTAAATTACAAATAAACATAGAGAATTTGTTTAAACTTTGTGTTTCATTATAATAATAAAAAAAACTCAATTATATTAAAAGGAAATAATGAATATGTTTCATTCATTAAAACATAAAATTTTTTTTTGACTTTTCTTTGAGCGGAGAAGTATTTAAATACATATATAACACAGAGAACAGTGATTTTGTTGCCTGGGTATTTGAAGCTATTCCTGGGTATTTGGGTAGCGCTGATTCCAAAAATACCATCAGTTTAGTTTTAGAGCTATAAAGAAAATTAAATTTTAAAAGAAAATGTGCTCCTAAGCGGTTCTAATTTTAAATTTTCTAGATTTTTCTAAGTTGTTACCCCTTAAAAATATGCAGAGAGATGTATTATATAGGAATATTAAGTGTCAGTCCAATCGATCGTGATTTAGTGGTGCAAAACACGACTAAAGTTTTAGAAAAATCGAATTTTTTCAGTTTTTTCAACTCGGACACCTCTAATACAATTTTTTCCATCCCTAAATAAAAAAAAACACATTTTTACGATATTCTATAGTTCTTTAGCTTTCCAAAAATCATTCATTCGTGAAAATCTGTTAATAATTAACGAAAATATAAACAAAATAGTTATCAGTCTGGTGAAAAAACACTCTGGCTGCCTATGTTTTAGGCGTTTTGCTCTCTCCTACAGTATAGATCTCATAGGAAAACTTTTAACTATTTAGATATATTTAACTATTTTGTAGCCCTCGGGGCTTGGTGTAGGGGCTAGCGTGCTAATCTCGAATGCCAAAAGACGCGGGTTCGGACCCCAGGCAGTCCGATGATTTTATTTAAGCCATTTGGATACCAAATGGCTTAAATAAGAATGCCTGGACGCCCTAATTGTATCGTAATAAATTAATGAGTATCGTAAAATCTGATATGGCCTGAGTTGCCGAAAACACTGTGTGAATGTCTGTGCGAGTGTGAGTGTGAATGAGAAAAAGTGTGAGTGTTAAAAAAAAAAAACTTTGGTTTGTTCATAATTTCTTTAATTATTAACAGATTTTCACGAATCAATGATTTTTGGAATGCCAAAGAACTATAGAATATCGAAAAAATGTTTTTTTTTTTTTTTTTTTTTTTGCTTTCAGGGATGGGAAAAAATTGTATGAGGGGTGTCCAAAGTTAAAAAAAAAAAAAAAACTGAAAATTATCAATTTTTCTAAACTTTTAGCCCTGTTTTGCACGGTTGGTCTAAACCAACTCCGATTGGACAGAAACTATACTTCTATGTAATTCATCTATCTGTACATTTTTAACGCCTTAAAAAAAAAACAAGGGCAATGTGGAGAAAGGCCGTAGTACAGATTGAAGACGAAATAAAACTTCTTTTCGGCCTGAATTATTTAATTTTCCTCGGGGACTAAACGTCACCCATCTTCAGGAAATAATTCTGATTATATGTATTGCTTGTAATAGAGATCCTGAAGATTGGTGACGTTTAGTTCCCGAAACGTCGACAGAGGAAAATTAAATAATTCGGGCCGAAAATAAGTCTTGTTTTTATTTCGTCTTCAGCCTTAAAAAAATTTAGAAAATTCCAAATTAGAACCTCTTTCGAGCACATTTTCTATTGAAATTTAATTTTCTCTGTAGCTTAGGCGTGATGGGGATAAACTGATGGTGGCATTTTTGCAATCAGCGCTACCCAAATATCCAGGAATTGCTTCAAATACCCTATGCAACAAAAAAAAAAAAGTATTTTTTGTTCCCCTGTGTAATTAGAAATTAAATGTTTTCGTGATGAGTAAATTGCAACTTCTCCCCTCTCTACAGGATGAAAAGAATCAAATCTTAACCATTAACGCGTGGTTACGCTTGGTAAGTTCAGGTTCCCGAGCCATACACTCTGATTGCTGTCACAGAAAAACAAAAACAAAAACAAATTACGCGCTTCTCGTTGCATTTGGATCCAAATGAAATCGCTTTGGACGCACACTATCTGCGTCCACACAACTCTTTATTATTGTTTCTTTCTCTGTGCAGCCAAATAATCGATACCCTGCCTATTTATTATTTTATTTTTGGTACAGAGATTGTCTGTAGTTTTCATTTAAACGCATGAAAACTGCATTCATCTCTTTGTTGTGTCTAGAAGCATGAGTCAATAAATAAATAAATAAATAAATACATGCTTTAGGCTTCGTTTCCTCAAAAAAAATACTAAATCCTTTAAAAAAAAAAATAATTAAAAAATAGGCAAGGAAAAGGAATTTAAATAAATAACAAGAAAAAAAGAATTTCTTAAATTTCTTTCATCAAAGATTTTGATGAAATTAATTCTAATAAATAAATAAATATTTTTTTTTTAATGTTTGATGCATTGGATGTATGTGTGATTAAAAAACAAAAAAAAAAAAAAACAAAAACAATTGAACTAACACATGCACCTTCTTCTTCTCATTGCATGATATAGGATGAGAAGAATCAGCTCCTAATAACAAACATTTGGTTAAAACTGGTAAGTCATTTAATCAAAAACTTAAGCTTTATATTAAATAATTTATCTAAGAGGGTAAACAAATTTCAAAAAAAAAAAAAAAAAATTTGTTTATCTTCATCTAAATTTATCCTTCTAATAGCATTTGCATACTAATATATCGTTCACTATACTTCTATATATCTACATAGGATATTTTTTATTTATTTTTTTTTTTGGTTCGTTATTTTAGGGATTGAAAATCCCGAATGCATGTCGTTGGGAGTCACATGACCCTTCATTTTTATGTAGATTTTGAGTCACTCTCTATTCGTATATAATACATATATATATACATACATATACATATCTATCTAAATTGTATGTAGTCTATTTGTAGTTTCTTTCCAGACTATTATAGGCTTGACTCTATTAGAAATGCACTTTTTCGATTCTTTATTATTACATTAAAATAAAATACATAAAAATTTTTTTATCAAATTACAAAATTAATTGAGAAATTTTCATGTTTAATTTAATTTGAAATTGTATATATTAAGATTTGATATTTTTAAGAGATTGACGTTTGATGAGGTGGAATTTCATAAGGGAAGCGTTCATGGGCGTAGCCAGAGGGGGGGGGGGGGGGTCAATGCCCCCTCCCCTGGCTTGTTCTGAAAATTTTTTATCTATTGTATTAAAAAAAAATATATTTACTTGGGAATTTTTTTTAAATGAACTTATATAAGGAAAATAATTAATTATAATTGTATTTAATAAATAATTAATAATCACGAATAGTTGCCCCCTAACAAGATGTCTGGCTACGCCCATGGCCTCCCATTTTTTCAAAAATAATATTTGGGTTAGAAGAGCTCTAATTCATCCGCCCTCTTGAAAGATAATTTTTGACATTATTTGAATTATCTTCACTAGCTGCTTGTATGTATTTTATTTTCTCAAAGACCAAACCGAGGATTGACAATTATATATTGTATTGGTCTGGTAGAATACACCTCCGAAATATTCGAACGCAAACAGGGATCGAACACGAATTTTTTATATTAAATCTGGTAACCGTAGGCTCTAGTTGAAACATTATAAGTAAAAATTAATCAATATAATGAGAATAAGTCCAGTTTCTTTTTTTTCTATCACTACCTCAATTTATTGCAAATTTTTCGGTCAGTCTACCAGGACCATCTTCAGTACATATATGAAAATTCGGATTCTGTTGTGTTTTAGTAAATATGCCATGGAGAAATAATTCTTCTACTACAACCTTTATATCTAGGGCTTAACCAGAAGTTAGATAGAACAATTTTATTCAACTCATACAAATTTACTTCAAGTTGTACAAAACCAAACTCTATATTGGTTTTGCAGCCGGTGTTAACCTTCAATCTGATCCATAACAAAATCTTCCTACTATTTTTCGAAATATCTCAACTGGGCCAATATGCCCCGGAAAAAACCACCAGACACGTAACACTTGAGTTCTAAAATTTTGTAAAAACCTCTCAGAATTTGGATAATTGCACTGAAGATGGTCCCGGTAATGGGACCGAAATATTTGCGATAAATGAAGTGGTGAGAGGGAGGGTTTTTCCTTTCCCCCGGCCCTTTTTATTAAATTAAAAAAAAAGGGAACCTAAAATCCCCCCCTTTTACATAAGCCTATTTAAATTGCCATAACCTGATGTAATTTGATTGAAATTTAGTATTTATTCCTCCCACAGGATGAAAATCCTCTAATCCATCAATCTCATAAAAATATTTTTGTTTTATATCAAATAAAAACAAATAAAAGCTGTAATAAAATAATAAATGAATTTAGATAGTATTTCTTTTTACCCTTTTTTTTTGCCCCTCTGGGTCTTTTTTTTTTTTTTTGAATAAAAATTCGACATGCTGGGATGTCAATATCTTTTATTTATTTATTTATTTAGTTTTATTCAAAAATATGTAGATGTATTTAAATCTAAATACATATGTTAAATATTTTCTTCTAAAAAAATACCTTTAAAATAACCAAAATAAAATTTCCATATGACTAAAAAAATAAAAAAAAAAAAACAATAATAGAAATAATTTTACATAAAAAAATATTCTTACAATTCCTGATGCTTGCTCTCTCTCTCTCTCTCTCTCTCTCTCTTCTCTAAAGGCTACATAATTTTGCATAAATAATAAGCATGTAAAAACATACTTGCATGCTGGATTCTATAGGCCTATTGTATTTCTAGGAAATTTATTTATTACAAATTAAAATAAAACTGGAGGGAAGTTTATTTGATTGAACATAATAGTGCTACTAACCAATACTTTATTATATACAGTATAAAATATTCATTATATAATATGTTTAGTTATGTTAGTGTTATTTGTATTAATGTTTTTGTATTCTTTTTATTTTGTATCAATTTATTTTGTACATGAATAGTGAATAATAAAACAACAGAATGTAGAAAATATCTTTAATTTATTCTTTGGGCTATCGATTTCGTCCAAAGGACATCTTCAGGCCAGCTGGAAATAGAGAATTTATAATTTGACAATATATCGATACGCAAGACTAAGATTTTCTTTCACATATACATAAATTATCTGATAATACATAATTTCACACAAGTGCACATATACTATATATATATATACAAAAAAAAATTTTGTACAATGTTACAACTGGCGGGATGGCCTAAAGCCAACGGGCAAAAAAAAAATAATAATAATAATGAATTTTAAGACTTTTTTATAAAGTTTAATGAATGGAGCTTCAATTCAGTCCGCCTTATTAATTAATTTGAAGGTTAGGTCAAAGTAGAAGCCAAGATTCTCTTCTCCAAGACATGTTCAAATATTGATTTCTAGATGAGGTGCTTGCCTCAAGAAGTTTTTTTCCCAACATCTTAAAAGCCCTTTTGAATGTGAATTCTTTATCATAGCTATATGAAGGAAGGTAGTAAAAAGAGTGAAGTTTTATTTCATGTATTGATCCAATCGCCGATTGACTTTTCGGGAGTACCCAGGCACAAAGGCTTAACTCATTCCCATAATTTAAAATTCAGTTTTATATAATCTTTAAATACAGATAAATGCGTAACATGGGACCGTAAAGTCAGCCCTGTTTTAGATAAATAAAACTAAAATGAAGAAGAATGCAGCCAGGTAGGAAGCCTCTATTATTAAATCAAACTCCTTTATTACAAGACGTTTCGGTCAATTTTATTGAGCCATCTTCAGTTGCATATGAGTTTTTTTAGAAAATAGAGTTGTTTGTCCTGTACATAAAAAACAAAATTATTAATAGGTTACAATTATCTATGCCTCCAAGTCTCTCTCAATGATGTCATTTTGCGAGGAGACTTCATCCCGGTGCAGGGAGGGGATGAATTCCCTCTTCATAGCGATAAAAAAAGAAAAAGAAAATAAAAGCAAAATTTGAAAGAGTTTGTAGAGAAAAAAAAGAGATAAGAAAAGTGTACCGGAACGACAAAAATTTAGAAGAAAAAAACTCTAGAATGGGCTCTAAGCCAGCAACTTTTGGGCCAGAGTCAGAGAGACATCTAAAAAACACATCATAAGACTTTTCCTTACATCATTTAATTTTAAATGTAAATTTTCTTTTTTGGATCTTTTGGCAAAGAGTTTTATTCCTATTTTGGTATAAAATAAAAAAAAGGCTTTGTAGAGAGAAAGGACACTAATTTTTTGGGGAAATAAATAAATAATTTAAGTCAAGAAACTGATTTAATTAATCTCCATTAAATTGCAGATATTAGCGTTAATATGACATCTTTAATGCGCAATTCTTCTTCTTTCTTCGCTATAATCACATGGTGCGGGGTCGGTGGGATTTTTTGGGATCGGGTAGGAATAGAACAGGCAGGCCTGTCGCACGGTCTGACGCCTTTTGAAAATATAGAAGGGAAGAGACTGACATTCAAAGAAAATAAGCACTGCCAGTCCCGGCTAGGGCAGCTCGTGGTCGCCATCCACGTACCCACAAGACGTGGGCCCCCTGAGCAAATCTTCAATGCGCAACTACAACTAGAAAATTAAGATTTTTAATTCTCATCTACTATCAAATTTATTAATTTCTTATTAATGGTTTCGTTATGATTATTAAAGGATTGATTTTTTGTAAATACACTATTTTAATGCATTGAGTTGTCCAGTGGGGTGATTTTTGTAACGCTAAAAAATTTAGACTGACATGTAAGAGAAAAATTTAAATAATAGGCTTCAGTTTTTTTTTTTTTTCGTTATGTGTTTTTAGCCTCTTTTTTTCTCTCTTAGCTAATCTTGTACTTGTTCCGAATTAATTGTCCGGCTCTTGATTGGCTGCAAGTGTCGATAAAAAGTGCTGACCGAGTGGAATCCCTGGGCTTAAGTAGGTTGGATAAAAGTAGAGCTTAAAGGGCACCAGTAAAGCCCTTTTGGCTCGTCTACAAAGTACAAACAACAACTACAAATTAGTTGTTATTAACAAGCAAAAGAAATATTAATAGGGGAAATTTAAATAGATAAAAACAGAAGTTACAAGGCCTAAAATAGGAGCTCCCATTTAATATTGTCTGCAAACATTAAGCAAAGTATTTTCTTTAAAATATAGGCTATTTAAAAGAAAACTTCATTTTTACTTTTTTCCAAATAATGTCTCTGGATTGAAGGCACAAATGACTGCCATTTGATAGAGTTGGGGGCTAAATGATCTAAAGAGTAGAAAGATAATAATAAGATTAAAATCTTTCCTTGTCGCTAATCACGAATTTTAAGGAAATTTCAAAATGATGCGACCGAAATAGTGCAAGCCGGTCCGTCAAATGGCCTGACTCTTTCCGATGGGAAGGAGAGGGGAAGAAGAAGGTTAAATTAAGGAATAGAATACAAGAAATATCAATTAAGGGTATCTCCTGGTTGCCATCTAATTACTCACAAGTTAGAGAGAAAATATTATTATTATATTAGATAAATGAATAAGGACTTTGTTTCTACTGAAACATTTTTGAGGTACGTTATGTACTTCGAAATGGTGTTTATTTTCTAATTCAAGCCAAGACTATTTTATTCTCAATGGAATTTCACTCATTCACTTCTCAAAGTTTAATAGAAGATCACAGGATTTTTCTAAAATTGTTTCTAATTTTCACTTCTGAAATGGCATCCACTTTTTGAAGAAAAGAGTAAATATAGGCACGTTATGCACTTCGAAATATCTGCAAAATAAAGGACTCAGGTGGAGACATAATGGTGGAGAATAACTCTAATCATCCCAGCCTGCTATATAATCTGAGTATCAGATTAAGAAATTGCATTTCAAATTTACTCCCATTTATGACCTTGCAGACGAGTCCATTTAGCCAGCATTTCAAATTTACTAAAAAGTAAATAAATAAAATTAGAGAGGGTAGTTCGGAGTGTAACTTGCGTTTTGATTTTTCTCCGCGGCACCGCAGTTGCGCTCATACGCACTCGTTACTCTGGGACAAGCAGAACGAAATGACGCTATTTCGAGCTCGCTCTCTGTTATGCGTTCTTAATGAGAACATCGTTGATCGAAAATCCTGCCGCTTGTGAAATTAGATCAGTGTTCCGTGTTCTGAATGGAAAAAACGTTAAATCAATTGACATTTATCGACAAATCTGCAAGGATTGCGGAGAAAATTCAATGAGTGATTCAATGGTGGGAAGGATTTAAGGAAGGGTGTGATCAAGTGAATGACGATGAGCCAAGTGGTGGCCCATCTGTGGTTTCTCGGACCCAACTTCTCACCATTGAATCACTCATTTCCGTAAATCTTGCAGATTTGTCGATGAATGTCAATTGATTTAACGAAACAAAATACAGGTCAAATTTCACAAGAGGCGGGATTTTTGATCAACGATACCATTATAAACAACACAGAGCGAACTCTAAATGACGTCATTTAGTTCTGCTTGTCCCAGATTAACTATAAATTATCAATAGCTATTGGTAGGGATGCCACGGAGAAAACTCGAAACAGAACTTACTTTCAGAACTACTCTCGAAAATTCTTTGGCCTAAGAAACATCAAAAGCGATTTGCACAAGAGAAGTGACAAATAAATTAAATTCCTGGCTGCTATTCCATTCTTCCATAGGTCTTGCCTATATTTGAAAAAAAAAGTCTAACATCATTATTACTAAATACTGATTTCCAGCAAGGTGAATAAAATGGTTCCGAGAATATACCGAAATGTCGCTTTTGATCAAATGCAGGTCTGAAATTGTTTTTTTTTTAACAGATGTATTCAAATTATCTTCCACATGCAAGAACAAAAGTAGAATAATAAAAGAAACTTGGCCAATCATAGAGGCATGATAGAATCCAGCTCATCTCGCTTGTTTTAGTTTAGTTTGGCGCATCTTCTTAATGGCATGCAATCACAATCCCCACTTGTAGATGTTTCTCTGTTCAATTAAATGTTTGTTTGTTCATTAAATCACAACCGACGACAGTCTGATCAACACGAACGAGATTGGAAATTAAATCCACTAAATTTAAAGTATTTTTTTTTTTTTAATCCTATCAGCGAGATCAAACTGTCATCATCATGCATGTATTTTTAAAATATATATATTTTTTTCATATCGAATTCGTTTTGTCACTACCGAGAAGCAAAAAAGAAAAAAAACAAAGACAAAACCAATTTGATCTAGTGATTGTGTTATTACCGAATAAACCTTTTGATCGCTGCTGCCTTCAGGAATGGAATGACGTCAACCTGCGATGGAATTCCTCCGAATTTGGTGGCGTCAAGGATTTACGGATACCACCCCACCGAATTTGGAAGCCGGATGTGCTTATGTACAACAGGTAGGCGGATGACGTCATTCATAAATTACAAATGTCGTCACTAATCTCTATCTCTCTCTCTCTCTATTTCTCTCTCTCTCTTTTCTTGTAGATTTTTTTTTTTTTTTAGATTCAAAAGATGATCATCGTCCTAAGGTTTATTTAATTTTTTTTTTCAGGATCACACGTCTGTTTAGTTATTTTTATTATTTTTCTTTAAAGAAAAAAAAAAAAAAAAACAGGGTTTTCAAAACACTCAGGCATTCCTTTTTTTTTGGAATTTTAGATCAAGCCTCCTTTCTCTCTCTCTTTAACTCTCTTCTTTCTCTCAATGAAATTTTAAGCATTCCGTAGTTTTCATTTCGAACTTTTATTTATTTATTTTTTGAATCCTTAAATAAAAAAATTGCATGTAGTTTTTATGTTTTTAATCCATTGATCTAACATCTATATATCTATTAAAGATAATAATATGATATTCGTAACATGATAAAATAATTTTAGCTCTTTTTATTATTATATTTATCTGCATATCTTTATTATTTGCATCTGTATATTATTTATGCTTGTTATTTGAAAAAAAAAAAATAAATAAAATCAAAATATTAGATTTATTTATTTATTTTACTTTTTTTTTATATTCTAAATTATTATCAAAGTGATCAGAGGTTTAGCAACAATGGACATCTGGAATTAGGCTTCTTAATTCATTTCTTTAATAATTTTCAAAAAATACATATCAATAATAATAAATAAATAATAAAAATAAATAAATAAATTCACCGGCACTTCATTTTTAAATTAAAAATATTAAACAAACACACGCACATACACAAACACATAAGACAAAATAAAAAAAAAAGACACACACATACACACATAAAAAAAAATTAATTTTTTTTTTGTAGTTTTGTTTATTTTTTTGTTGTTTTGTGTTTTTTGCTCCCCTCGCATTTATTTATTTTTTTTTTAATAGTTCCTAAAAAAATCCCAATTTTTTTTTAACCCTCGGGGATTTCCATAAGTGTATTTTTTTTATTTTTTTTTTTTTATATTTTTTTTATGATTAATACTAGTGTTAAACTTATTGATCAATTGAACGTTTTAACGTTCAATTGATCCTACTAATTTCATTAAAGCGAACTTGTAAAACACAACTAAAAATCATCAGGTTCGTTTTAATGAAACTAAATTGATGCATTTAAATAATAAAAAAAAAGACTGCTCTTGCCTTTAAAAAAAAAAAAAAAACACAAGGTAAAATTTTAATAATCCCGATTTAAAAAAAAAAATCAAGTGTGATTTTAATACGTGAAGATAAAATGCTAATCTAAGATAACCTGTGTAAATATTTCGCAGGGATGGTGATGCCTCTCTCTGGCTTCGAACCCAGGGTTCCAGCGGCAACCGCAAGTTCTTCGCCATGACAACCTCACCCTCAGCTCCCTTCCTTTAAAATCAAAACTCTAACTAAAAAACGAAAAGCAAAAATAAAATTTCTAATGACGACGATTCTTAACGAGGCCTGACCTCTCCATCTCTCTTTCTCCTGTTATTTTAGTGTAGAGATCAAAGCATTTTAATGACAATGCTGATGATGTCTAATTATTATTTTTTTTTTTTTATTTTTTTATTATCAAACTCCCAAAATGACTCACATAAAAATTTGACTTAAAAAAAAAATTTAATTAAAAAAATTAAATAAATTTTAAATAAAATTAAATCAGAACACAACATTCTAAAAAAAAAAAAAAATCGTTTAAAAGCCAAAAGGGAATCTTAAAATTCTTCTTCTATAGCTCTGAGTGGATCTGTTTGTTCTGCCCGGTGTAGGTACGAAACCCAGATGCCGTTGTTGTTAGGCCACTGTGTCCAGTTTCGACCGGCACTGGCGGAAGACACATTGAGACGGCTCAATGTATCTCCCCCTAGGCTGGCATACAGTGATACGCCCAAGGGAGTTTTTTTTATACTCCCAAATTCCTCAACGGTTTATTTTTTTTTTCTTATTTCTAATTTTTTTTTTTTTTCTATTTAAAAAAAAAAAAAAAAGCAAGCCCTTTATAGTTAATATAAAACAAAACAAAATGGTTTTTTTTGTGTAGCACAAAATATGATTTTTCTCTTTTTCTCTCTCTTTTTTCTTTCTCGTCGTGGTGGTTCAGTGCCGATGAGGGTTTCGACGGGACGTATCCCACAAACGTTGTGGTCAGAAATAACGGTAGCTGCTTGTACGTTCCACCGGGCATCTTCAAGAGCACATGCAAGATAGACATTACGTGGTTCCCTTTTGATGATCAGCGCTGTGAAATGAAGTTTGGTAGCTGGACCTATGACGGCTTTCAGGTATCCCCCAAAAAATAGATAGAAATTTAATGTTTATTTTTTTTTCTATTTGTAAATACACAGATGTTTTCTCTGAAACAAGCACTTACTTTAGAATTACTAAAGAAATAAATAGAATTTATTATTATTATGTGTTACAACTACAATATTATTACTACAATCTAGAGATGACCTTGTGATGCATTTTGCATTTTATCCGTTGACATCAAGGCACTTAATTGCATTTAGAACAAAAAGAAAAGAAAAAAAAAGAACAACGAAAATTAGTCCCCCTCGGACACAGACTCCCCCCACGTCCCCCCACCATCACCACCCCAGAATCATTTCACCCACCACCAACACTTCTCTCTCACCCACTGTCTATGTGCATATGCTGATCTCGTATTTGTGTGCAGCTGGATCTGCAGCTGCAAGACGACAATGGTGGCGACATCAGCAGTTTTATCACCAACGGCGAATGGGATCTCCTAGGTAGGCAAATGGCAAATCATTCTATATTTATTTATATAACTATCTGTATAATAATCCGTGATCGAAACCTCCCTTTACCCCTAAAAAAAAATAAACATCAACACATGCAACACCATTAATAATAAATATATATTATACAGGGTTATTGAAATTTCACTTGGAAATTACTTCATTTAGGGCCGGGTGGTTCATGTATGGGTAGGTTGGGTAATGCAGAAACCCTCTTCCAGGGAACAAACCCTAATTTGTTTATGAAGCTAGCAATTTAATAAAGACACATAACTTAGAAAAATTATGACAAAAATGACAATGGAGGCCCGATGATGGTCCATATGCGACCGAAACGTTGGCCCTGCACTTTACATTTAAATAAATAAAAATTGAAAAAACAACTAGCTGGTTGCTCATTGGAACCTTAAATAAAAATTGAAATTAATTTAAATAAATATTATAAATTAAAATACTGTAATTAATTTAAAAAAAATTAATTTTTTTACCAAAATTTAAAAATTGCAATGCGTTAACTCAAGCAGTGGCGTAGCGGGGGGGTAAGGGTGCCATCATGGCCCCGCGGGCGCTACTTACAAAGGGGCGCCAAATAGTCCGCAAAACAAAAAAGTAAAAATTGCTGGATAATTTTTATTTTTATTATAATTGATTTCTGGAAAATATATTTTAAATTTGGTACCAGCGTAATATAATAATTTTGTATATTTTACATATAAAAATATGGTTTTCGAATGGGAGGGGGGGGGGGCGCTAAAAAGGTATTGTGCCCCGGGCGCGAGTCAAGCTTGCTACGCCACTGAACTGAAGTTAGGAGAATATTCGACTTGCCAGAGGGAGTTGCCAACCCTATCAGGGTTATTAGAATATATTCAAATAATCATCTTCAACACCTTGCGAAATATCAGAGAAATATAATCCTGACTGTCATAAAATGAATAATAACAAAAAAAAAAAGGGATAGAATGAAGATTGTTTCTGTCATTTATATTCGTGAAGTTATGATGCTGGTGCCAGAATTGTGTTTCTAATATCACCCGTTTGTTATATCTTAAACTCAACTTTTGGCTTGGGCTAATTTAACAGAGACCTTGGCTAAAAATTCAACATATATACATATTCATACATATTCTCGAAGGCTGGCTTATGCAAATTGAAAGCAAAATACCTTGATACCAGCTGCCCAAACCTATAACATATTGTAAAATATATCACATCTCATCACTTTATTGTTAAAAGGAGTTGAATCAAAATAAAAATAACAAATATAGCCTATCTACTTCTTTTTTTAATAAAATGATGAGATGTTGTATATATATATATAACTATAAGAATAAAACTGAAGAGGGTTTCTGCACAAAAAAAGCCACTAAACAGAGATTCCACTAACTATCCATACATGAAGCACACGGCCCTTAAAGAACTTTTTGTTTTTTGTTTTTTTTTTTTTATATATACAACCCTGTATATATATTATTATTTAAAATATCTAAGTAGAATATCTGTTTTTGACAACATAAAAAAAAAGTTTTTAATATTAACGAAAAGTTAATTTTAAAATTTCTCTGAGATAAAAATTCATTTGATATATCCGAATATACATTCTAAATATATACGTATATATCTTTAATTAAATCAGAGCAAAAAAATTTTAAAGTTAAAATTTAAGTGGATCATATATAGGCGTTGCTTATTTTTTTACTCAATTTATAATAAATAAGATCTAACGCTAAAATGAAATAATATTGTATATATCGCATTTAAAAAACAAGATATAAGCAACCGCAATTTGGTTGTTGTATTTGAAGAGAGAGAAAGTTGGTTATATTTAAATTGAGTCGTTTCTGATGAGACATGTTGCTGTTTTACACCAAAAACCACCAATAATAACCTTATCGGCCAGTGGTGTCCAAACTTGGTGTTACAACGCCTCCCTTGAAAATATTTAATAGTATGACGCCTCCCCCCCCCCCACCTTCATTTTATAAAATAATGCAAATACAAAAATTTTCAATGCTCAAAAACATAAATTTATTTATTCTTATTTATAAAACTAGCAATCATTTGAAAAATTGCTCGCTGTTGCTAATATTCGCGCCTCCCCTTAGACTAGACGAACAGAAGGACTGCCAGTCCCAGCTCGGGTAGCTCGTGGTCGCCATCCACGTACCCACAAGATGTGGGCCCCTGAGCAAAGATGTAAGAAGGATATTAAAAGCAAAAATAAAAACCCTCTCGTTCCTCTGTGAACGTTGAGACGTTTCGACTAAAATATATTCATATCCTCAGTGAACACAAAAATAGAATATTATATAAGAGTTAATTAAAAACTCAAATAGCCGCAGTGGCACCGTCACTACTGATGTTCGGTAGGTGTAAAAACTATTAATAAAAAATTGAAAAATTTTTTTATAAAATTTTATTTCAATAAACACCTACCGAACATCAGTAGTGACGGTACCACTCCGGCTATTTGAGTTTTTAATTAAGGGAAACCTCCGTCCCAGAATCTTCTAGAATTTATATAAGAGTTTTCATAATGACTTTTCGCCAGCTCTGAAGATGGTTCAAATATGGAACCGAAACGTCAGCTGTGTGAATTGAATAAATAAAGAAAAGAAAAAACCTTAGCTGCATCTCTCATTTCTTCTCCCTCTTATTAATAATAAAATAGAATACATGTATAGATAGCATTGTAATTATGAAAAAATCTAGTGTGACTGGTCGCACAGCACACAACTTTCTCTTACCTTCGGTAATCGAAAGTTGTGTTCTGTGCTTGTCACACCAGATTTTTTACGTCGACCATTTACTTGATATTTTAGTCATGTATATATATACCGGTATATACATATAGACTAAATTGAAAAAAAAAAGCTCTTATTGAGTTGTCTCAAATTTTGGCTCAAATAGTCTTGTTAGCTTGGAAAAAAATAATTCAGCGTCCTTAAACATAAAGAGATTAAATTTTTTTACACGTTTGATTAATTTATATTAATCGTTACAGACCCAAACCAAAAGAAGAGGAATAAAATAAAATAAAAATTTTTTTGATCAATTTATTTATTAAAAAACTAAAAATCTAGGATTTTTATTATATTTAGATTCAAAAGTCCTTTTCATGTTAATGAAATTAAATAGTAAAAGATCTAGAACAGTGGTTCCCAACCTTTTTTGACCCATCGCCCCTTTCTGGAGGTTGACTAACACCTATCGCCCCCCTTTACATTTTCAATGTATGCCTAATTTTAATTTGAAGAAAGTGTAAATAATAAAGCAGTTTTATTATTTTAAACAATTTTATTACCGTAGGTCTATATACAGGGCCGCAGACAGACTTGACGGGCCCGGGGCTACTTATTAATACGGCCCCCACCCCAAAAAAAAACTTAAAGTTTTTTTTAGTATGTAAAAGGCTATTGTGGCCTTCATGCCAACAATTTTTTACACAGTTTTTGACACAACTTTTGAAATAGTTATACATAGCTTACATATTTATTTAAATAAAGTTATATAAAATTTTTTCAAAATTTCCTAAACAAAGAGTTACAAAGTTTTAATTTATCGAGGCCAGATCTGGACAGAGGAATTCCGGGAGAATCTGGGAGTATGGAAAATTTTTTGAAAATTAGCCACTGAAATCTTTGTTTTTAGCCTTCCTGAGTCGTGTAAAAGATCAAACTTGATTTGAGCTTAAAGGGCCTGGGCCCCCTGAGGAAAAAAAATTCGAGAAAATGATTTTTTTTTTAATTGAAATTTAAGATTTGAGCTAAAAGTGACGTTTCAATTCTAGACTGGAATTATCTTCAGACTATTTTATTTTTATGGTAATATTTTGTCCTCTTCTATCCTGACCTTCCTGTAAATAGGAGATTTTTCTCTTTGATTTTTATATTTTTAAATTTTAGTAAACTAATAATTTTTCTCCCTTCGAATACTCATCGCCCCCCAATCGCCCCCCCGCTTATTTATCGCCCCCCTGAAAACCCAAATCGCCCCCTTGGGGGGCGATCGCCCCCAGGTTGGGAACCACTGATCTAGAAATAAAAAATAATTGCCCAAACAAACATCGTTATTTTTAAACAATAAATACAAATTCTTTGTTCAAGTTCATGGTTTTATTTAAATTGAAGTAGAGATCAATAAATAAATACAAAAACAAAAGGGTAATGCCAATTTTCAGGCTTTAAAACGAATCAAATGTAAAAATTTTCAGATAGTAGAAAGGGGGCCGGGGGGGGGGGAAGGGGCGATTGGCATCCATCCGCTTGTGAACCAGAGGATCCGTTTTTATTTGGCTTCCGGCCCGTTGGTTGTATCTGGTCGGCAAATTTCCGGGGTTTCTTGCCCCTCGCCATTCATGAATGGGATCATTGCAAGGGACACAAATTTTCTCATCCTCTCCATTCCTTTTCAAAGAAAATATCAATCCGTGTTGTTAAGCAACGCCAAGCTGAAAATTGAGATAGGTGGCCTCCGAAAACAAAACTGATGAACGCCTGCCGGATGCCATCGATACTTAATCATTTAAAATATTTATTAATATTGTAAATTCTAAATGGCCTCTGAAGCCGAAAGAGTATAAATAAATTCAAAAATTTATTTAAAAAAAATTATTATTTTGATTAATCTACAAATGAATGAATTATTTATTAAATACTATTGAGAAGTGTCTAGCCTCAAGTGCCGAAAAAGACCTTAACTTAAATGTTAATAAAATAAAGTAGGGAATAAAAATAAATTATTTAAAAAAAATCTCGATTTTGAATTTTTGACATTCTCTTTATATATTACATATATAGGTAAGTGTTAGAGCTTGAAGGAGATGTAGGAAGAGTGGTATTAGTGGACAGTATTTTATATTTACTCCTCCAAGCGATCGTGGACTCCTCAGAAAACGGGATAAAGAAGTACACCGTATTTTAACAAAAATAAATAACTTTTAATCACAGGAATATAAATACACTTCTTGATGTATAAAATAAATAATGGGCATGCCGGTTTTGGGTGGATAAGACAAAAAGGATATATAAAATGCGATGTGGAAGCAATATGAGAATGGGAATAGATGAGTAGATGATGAATTTGAGCCCGAAAGTAAAAATAAGGGAATAAAAAATAGTCAATGACAGATGTGACAGTAAACAAGCTTTTTGATTGGCTAAAGCTGACACGATCTTAAAGGACCCCTTAAAGGAATTTATTTTTATACGTTTAGTATTATCGTTTTAGGATCACATCAATTTAAATAAGAAAAAAAACTGGAAGAGCCGACCCATATAATTTGGTTGCCTATCTTTAGGCCAACAAAAAATGAATAATTTCTATTCACCAAAAATATATCATTTTTTTTTTTTCCTTTTGTGATTCCAATTCCTTGATGAGAATGTAAAAATATTATGTAGGTACATATGTTCCATGGGACAACGTCCCAGAACATTCTTGTCTATATTAAATAAATAAATAAAAATAAATAAATAAAAGAAAAAGGATAAAAATAAATTGCTCTAAAACAAAAGGCCAATAGGAGGAGTAAAAAAGTAAGGAATCAACAAATCCAATTTGCGATTGAAAAAAAAAAAAAAAAAAAAAAAAACTGCCCAGACAGCCTGGAATCTTGCATTAATATTGCAGGAATCTTACATTGCAATATTTAACCTTGCAGGGAATATTGCAGGAACAATACAGCAACATTGTTGCAATATTCCTATGTCCGCCTCTTTGTAACTTGCAGGAATATTGTGGCAATACTGAATGGAATATTGTTGCAATATTACAAAAATATTGCAAGTATTGCAGCAATATTACGGGAATATTCCGGCAATATTGCATGGAATATTGTGGCAATATTGCATGGAATATTGTGGAAATATTGCATGGAATATTGTGGCAATATTGCATGGAATATTGTGGCAATATTGCAGGGTAAAAAAAAAACTTGTTCATAGAGGGATTTGAACACGAGTTTTTTGCATTTCCAATATTTCCAATGTCTTGATTCCAATATTCGACTCCTTTACTGCCTCGGACGTTTTGCTATATGAAATTTCAACACTTTTTAAGCTACTTAATTCGTATGTAGTACTATTAAATTTTTTTTTAAACAAAAAGTCACTTATAAATTGTAAAAAAATAATAATTTTTAATATTTAAAATTAATTTTTTTTTTTTTTAATTTTTTAATTTTTTTTTCTTTTTCGGTATCTAAGGCGATTTAGACCCCATCCCTATTTATTTCAAATTATTTGCAGTCAATTCAAATGAAATAAATTTTTCTCGCTGGGGACCAAGCGCGGTCCTAGCCTTACATTTGGAGGGGGGGTCACTGTTTTTTTTTTTTTTTTATAGTATAAATAAATGGGCCTGGACCCCAATAAATATATATTAATCAAATATAAGTATCGTTTAAGTCTTAAATGGCCTAAGTTGCCGAAAAGATTGTGTGAATGGGAGAGTGAGTGGGAAAAAAGTGTGTGTTAAAAAAAAAAAGATTTTTTTTGGGGGGGGGGGGGTCACGACCCCCTTGACCCCCCCTCTGGGACCGCCCTTGCTGGGGACGGAAAGCGAATCCTGGACCCCAGGCTCAAGAAGCTAGTGTCTTCTCTCTGAGCCACGGGTCATCACGGGCATTAATTAATTTTTTTTTTTTTTTTATTTAAAAAAAAACATTCACACTTTTTTTCTCATTCCCACTCACACTCACACAGGGCCGGAACTACAAGATTTTTCAGGAGGGGCAAAATTTAAATTTGCCGCCCACTCCTTAAAATTTTCTATACAAAATTCATATCATTTTACCATTTTTAATTTTGTAAATCTTTTTGTTTAATTGCCGCCCCCTGAAATCTGCCGCCCGGGGCGACACGCACTCACTGCCCCCCCTAGATTCCGGCACTGCACTCACACACACATTCACACAGTCTTTTCGGCAACTCAGGCCATTTAAGACTTTAGACGATAAGCGTTGTAATTAATGTATATATATTGAGGGTTCAGGCATTTCTATTTAAGCCATCTGGTATCCAAATGGCTTAAATAAAATCATCGGACTGCCTGGGTCCGAACCCGCGACGTTTGGCATATGAGGTAGGCACGCTACCTACTATGCCACACCCGGGGGCATTAATTAATTTAATTAATATGAATATTATAAAGTTGATATGATAATTTTAACCCTATATTCACTATTCAATGTTGCCACTTCAATATTGCTGCAATATTCACACTTCAATATTGACTCTGCAATATTGCTGCAATATTCATACTTCAATGTTGTCATTGCAACATTGTGCTGCAATATTGCTTCAATATTCACTCTTCAATGTTGCCACTGTAATATTTCAGGAATATTGCTGCAATATTTACACTTCAATATTGCCACTGCAATATTGTTGAAATATTCATACTTCAATGTTGCCATTGCAACATTGTGCTGCAATATTGCTTCAATATTCACCCTTCAATGTTGCCACTGTAATATTTCAGGAATATTGCAGCAATATTTACACTTCAATATTGCCACTGCAATATTGCTGAAATATTCAGTATTCAATATTGCAACAGCAATATTGATGCAATATTGCAACAATATTCACACTTCAATATTGCAACAGCAATATTGATGCAATATTGCTGCAATATTCACTATTCAATGTTGCCACTGCAATATTGTCGCAATATTCACACTTCAATGTTGCCACAGCAATATTGCTGCAATATTTCTGCAATGTCTTCACTTCAATATTGCGCAGCGAAATTACAGCAATGTT
The DNA here is from genome assembly GCA_023213315.1 of Euborellia annulipes. Lineage (NCBI taxonomy): Eukaryota > Metazoa > Arthropoda > Insecta > Dermaptera > Anisolabididae > Euborellia > Euborellia annulipes. Next base: position 36,525 of record JAKCPI010008316.1, read on the forward strand.
GCTCCAATATTGTCAATATTGTGCAAGGTTGGCAAAATTGCTGCAATATTACTGCAATATTCCAGGCTGTCTGGGTGATAACAGATCCGGAATCAGTAAAAAACTAAAAGCTTAGCTATTTTTATAAAAACATTGAAAATGAAGATTATGTTGACCTATGTTATTGTATTAAATATAAAATTTACGATAATATTTAATAATTTATTTTCGGCAACGACTATTATAATGATCTATACTAACAATGAATTGTCGTCCAAGAATTAAACTACTTACTGATCTTCAAATTACGTAAATTTTATATTTAATACAATAATAACATTGGTCAACATAAAGAGCCCAGAGGTTTATATTAATTATTTATTAAAAATATAAACACTTTACAACGTTTCGACTGCTTATCTTCCTTCAAGTACTGTGCACTTGAAAAAACTGCAGAATAACTAATCGAAACGGTCTACAGTATATATATTCTCAATAAATAATTAGTACAAAATGTGGGATATAATTAAAAATTCCCATAATAATCATAAGACAAACCGCAAAGGCTTTAATAAACACATCAGAGGTATGGTTTCCCCTTCTAAAATTAATTTTAATTATTTATGTAAGCGGACAATTATTATCGTGTAGTTATATAATAACTAGACGGTAGACTACCCCCTAGCCAGGAGTTCGCCCCCCCCCCCCTGGAGCTCTTTTTATTTTATGAAAAGTTTTCCAGAAGATATTTTTTTTGAAAATAATCTTATAACAAAGTTATTTTCAAGTATCCTGCTTATTTATGGAAGATATAAGCTTGTCACATAAAAAACCTTATATTCTTACTTATTAAATTATTCTGGTCGCCGATCGCGTCTTATTTGTAATATCGAAAATTTCGTCGAGCCATGTATAAGATTACTTGCTGGGGTTTCACTTTAATTAATTGTTACTTTTAAAAAAATTGAATCTTGGGCTGTATTTTTATTTCCATTATTAGTTAAAATTTCAAATGTTTAGATTTTCTCTCCAGGCTTGTTTTAATGCGCCACTGCATTCAAATGGAAAATGGAGATAAGTTATATCTAAAGACCTCTTAGCATTAGCCCAGCCGAAAGCAAAGGCCGAGAGATTCACCAAGTCAACACGAGAGGCGCCACTGATCAAGAGCGCCTGCCAATTAGGCAAAAGCTTTCCAATAAAGATAGTTTTTTTGCTTAATAAAAGGAGTTTCCTTTAAGAGAGGGAAAGTTTTCCTTTATTTTTTTATATTCTCTAGAATTGTTATAAATTCTTAAAAATAATGAGTGATATAAACAAATTTTTAAGTCTTATACTGTGGGATATTAAAATAGAGGATTATGGTTTGTGTTGTTTGGTCCTAATCAGGGTGGATGGTTGGTGGGTGGGGGGTGGGTGGGTGGGGGGGGGTGGGTGGTGGGGTGTGGTAATTTAAGAAGGAATGAGGAGGCTGATTATTAGAACCCGGGCCGAATAGCTACAATCGCCCAAGACTATATTACGATTATTATTTTTTCATTTTCTCAAAATCGCTCTACGATTTGATTAAATTCAAAAATTATTTTTAGATGCTCTTTCATTATATCTCTTTGCTATGATTTCTGGTAGGGAAGATAGGGAAGGTGATATAAAAATTAAATTCATTTAATGATTTCGAATAAAAATTTATGGAAATTTCAGATTTTATTAGACTTCTTTCTTCGCCTTAATCCCGCAGTGCGGGGTCGGCGGAGGGGTTTTTGCGACCGGAAAGGAATAGAACAGACCAGCCCGTCGCACGGTCTGACGCCTGTTGGAAATATAGAAGGGAAGAGACTGACATGCAAAGAAAAGAGGTACTGCCAGTCCCAGCTAGGGCAGCTCGTGGTCGCCATCCACGTACCCACAAGATGTGGGCCCCTGAGCAATCAGATTTTATTAGACTAATTTTTATATTATAATAGTTGAGAGAATTAAATAAATTTTCTGCTAATTAGTAGAAGAGGAAAAGAACAGCACCCATCAAGAACTATGTTATTAAATAGTAGAATGGGTAGTCACCAACAAACAGGTCGGTAGAACGCCCGACGGAATTTTTCACAATTTATGTAAATTCTAAATGGCCTCTGTAGCCAAAAAAAAAATTCACTTTTTCTCCTATTATGGGAGTTTTTAGTTATAAACCTCATTTTGTATAAATTATTTATTATAAATATAAATACTGTACAACTTTTCGACTACTTATTCTGCAGTCTTTTTCAAGTACTGTGCACCTTCTCCGACTAGTCTCCAAGGGAGACCTAGTAGCATTCTATATGGGCGATGTTATGCATAAAGGAACCAAGCGCCATTGTAGTAGAAATTGAGATAAGTCGCAATATTATAGGGGAAAAGAAGATCTACCTCTTTGTTTAAATCACAACATTATTACTCTGTTCACCTTTTTTGCATAAAACAAGAAAAAAAAAGTCATTGCCATTTGATTTGTTTACAAGTGTGAAAATGAAATGCCCTTTATCTTAGATTTAGGTTAATGGCGCTTGGTTCCTTTATGCATAACATCGTCCATATGCAATGCAGTTGGCAACATATACAATCATCTCCATGGAACTAGCTAGATACCATCATCAAAGCAAGTGTTTACATTAAGTTTACAATAAGTTTTTGAATTTGATTAATAACAAAGATGATACAAAATATAATACTATGGTATAATACAATGAACACGCCTTTTCTTTATATAGGAGGCTCATAACTAATCGGAATGTAACACAAATCGGGTTCAAATCCCGCTTGCCAATAAAAAAAATTATCAAACATTGCCAATGTATTCTCTTGGAATCGTCACTTTAACCTAACTTATATCTATATAAATAATAGGAAATAGATTTAAAAAAAAGTTTATACAATAGATATAACTTTATTAGCCTGACTTCATTATTGAAAGACATTAAAGAGACTTTAATAAAATATTTTTTTAATCATTTTGGCATCTTAGAGGATATTTGTCAACATCTTTAATTTTTCGACCACCGGGAGGGGGGAGAGAGGGGGGAGAAATTGTGATTATTGGTCAGTCTATTTTCGGAATTTTATATTTGTTAACTCTCCCCTCCTCCTTCACTGCACTTCAGAAGGAACATAATTCACTCCAAAAAGGCCGCAAACATTTTTCCTTTTTTATTTATTTATTTTTAAAATGTACATAGGGCCCTCTGCCCTTCTGACAATTGTAAGGCTACAAAAAAGAAAGTAATTGCAAAAAAAAAAAAATGTCATAATTTTTAAAGTCGGAGAATTGGATTTGAATCTTTTTAACGAGTTTTTACTTTTAAGTTTATTTTTTTGGGACTTATATACGCCCTTTGATGGTATGTTTTCCCCCGGTCACATTCACAATTGTCATTTTCGATGAGCAGATAAAGAAAAAGTCATCCATTCATAAAATTCTCCTCTTGAATTGATCGCATTGTACAAATAGAACGTACTATAGACCGAATTCATTCAATAGGGTGAAAAAAAAGTATAAAAAAAAACTCTTATTTAAAAAAAATTAGAAATTGAATTAACGTGATAAAAAAGAGAAATCTAATTGGAAGAAAGCGCAAAATAAATATTTGCCTTTATATGAAAATTAAATCAATTAGTTGAGGGTTTCCAAATTAAACGCCTATATATGTTTCCCAGGAAAGGAGCTGCCAGGTAAAAAGCAAAGGTAAAAATAATTCTCTCTCTCTCTTGATCTTTCATACACATACACACGCACACCCATTTGACTTTGGCAACGGCGATGGAGGCGGCAGGCCAGGGAGGGAGGGGGCGGGAGGACTATTTATTTAATAATAACTCCACCTCCCCTTGTTTTCATCTTCTAGGCCTTATTTAAAATTGAAAAAAAAAGTTGGCAGCCCTTTTTTTCCCCCTCTCAACTGCCGCTTCAACCACTTTGCCTAGAGAATCCAAAAATCCCCCCTGGACCCCCCCACACGCGCGCTTATTTATTTTTGTTCACTCTCTCATAGACACACACACACAAGAAAAGGAATCAACCAAGAATCATTCATTTGTCATCTTGTTTGATTCTTAATATTTATTTAAAAAAAAAAGAAAGTGGCATTTCTAATTTCAATCTTTTTTTTTTTAATCTCTCTTCTTCTTCTCAACAAAAATCAAATTCTTAGGTGCTAGGTTAATTAATATTTTAGGGCACTATATCAGGATTAGATCTCGATTTTAATTTTATGACTACATAATTTTGCTCAATCTAATTCTGAATCAAATTTTTTGGAGGGCTTTGGACAGTCAGTTCGGGCAGTCGGCTTTTTATTATTATTATTATTTTTGTTTATGTGTTTGTATATATAACAGAATATATGAATATTTCTAGAGAGGCCTGAGTGATGGGAATTGGGCGAGAGGTTCGCGTGCGCGCCGTTAACGCCCCCGAGGGCGCCACCGGTCGGCTCCTTACAAGAGAATCTCACCCCCCCGCCCTTTAAATTCCGCGAAGACAAAATTTCTCAAAGGTTCAAATAAACCCCCTAAAAAAAAAACCCTTTACCCCGTGCACCTGATCCACCTGTTTTTTAACCCTCTTTTCACCTCTATTATTTCTCTATATACTTTTAAATCTCAAATGACTCAACTCAAACAAAATGGCTTTCAACCTAAATATAAATAAAAGCTAAATAACCTTATCTATTGGGGATCTAAGCTAAATAAAAAAAAAAAATATAAACTTTAAAATGCCTGTCCTACTCAAACTTTTTCTCTACTCTCATAATAAAAATGAAATCTAAATAAAACTCTGCTTAAACAAATACAATAATAAAAAAAATCATTTGATTGGAATTGGAATGGCTAATTTATGAAGTTATAACGTTAAAATATTATTTTTTTTTCTTTTTTGTTTCTTTATTTATTTTTTTCAATTTATTTTAATTTCTCTCTTCATTTTTTTTTTTGTTTTAATTTCTTCTTCTTCTTCTTTCTCTTCTTCTTCTACTCTTTTTCTTTTTTCGAATCTAATCCTTGATAGCTCCATCTAGCTCCTGTCCTTTCTTTCTTTCTTTATTTCTTCATTCCAGGTGTTCCCGGGAAAAGGAACGAAATTTACTACAATTGCTGCCCCGAACCTTATATTGATATTACTTTTATCATAATCATACGGCGTCGGACCTTGTACTACTTTTTCAACCTAATTGTACCGTGTGTTCTGATCGCCTCCATGGCGGTACTCGGCTTTACGCTTCCACCGGACTCAGGCGAAAAACTATCTTTAGGTAATATTTTTCGATCAGGTATTCTCAATTTATTCTGTTACGTACTACTTACTCCTTCTCTTCAGCCACTCTTTTTGTTTAAAGGTTGGCTTCTCTTATTTTTTCTCCTATAATTTCTCAAAAATTTTTTACATTCTATGCCTCCCCTTTCCCCCTTTTTTTGTGATTATATTGCAGGCATGCCCGGGAAAAAGAACATTAAAGAATATCTTTGCTGTCCCGAGCCCTACGTAGACATTACATTCGTCGTCCAAATCCGACGCAGAACCCTGTTTTACACCGTCAATTTGATCGTTCCGTGTGTCATGATTTCGTCAATGACACTCCTCGGATTCACTTTACCCCACGAGTGTGGAGAGAAACTGACATTAGGTACAGTAAAGTTCTAGCAGGAACTTCCTTTTGTCGTAATTATTATATATTTCTCTCTATATATATATCTATATCACCTTAATAATATAGATTTATATATATATAAATCTAATATCTTTCACCCATAAATAAATTAAAAAAAACTAAATAAATATATATAAATAATAACAAAAATCGGAAGCCAACGGGTTCGCGGAGGTATGAATCTGGAATAAATGAGATTTGGGTCGTTTTGGAAAGTCCCTCTTTTATCGGAAGACTTTGGAAACGATCAGAGATGAATGAAAAGAAAAAAATTTAATAAAATCGACCCTCAATCCGCCCCCTTAGTCCGCACAATCACCTTAAATAAAGCCGACAACTCGTTGGCTTCGTCCCTTAAAAATCAAACCAACTTGCGTTTATGAATTAAAAAAAAAAAAATAAAAATCACCAAAATTAGTTAAAAAAAAATCTTTTTTTTTTCTCACCATGGAAGTTCCTGGATATTCAGCAAATAAACTAACTCTAATTAGCGAGGTGTTTCTGTTTGGAGTTGTATGCCTGAATGGAGTATCAAATAGGACGGCACTTTTTTTTTTGTTGAAATTCGTTTATTATTATTATTATTATTATTTACTTTTTTTATTATTTGTGTATTTAAATAAAATTCCCTAATTTCTCTCTTATCATAACGATATTTATACGGTCCCGCGCCCCCCTTGCTTAATTCTTGGTTTTGTGCGCCAGCCTCTTAACCACCCTGCTTGCTTGGCATGCACCCTGCCTGTAGTTGGACTCGGAATATTATATATTATAATCCAACCCTCATATATAATATTCAATACACCCTTTTAGAATATATATTTTTATATAATATATTTAATAATAATAAATTTTACTAAAATATCATAATATAACAATAATAATAATGAATGGCCAACAGAACAATCAACCAAAAATGTTTTTTTGTCTTTTTGCCTGCTGCGTTTTCTAGGTTTGTGCTCTCAAGAGATTGGATTTTATTATGAAAAAAATTTATTATTATTTTATTTTTTTTTTTATTATTATTTTCCAGCATATATATATATATACTACGATGAAACTGACCATCCAAAGCAAATTACTTATTCCCCTGTCTCCCCCCCTTAACTCCACCTTACACCCCCCACCCCCACTCTCTATTTTTTATGTTTGATTTTTTATTTGTTAGCAGAGTGCGAATTTTTTTTTTAGGCTCTCTGTTAACTTCTGCATTCCATTCCTAAAAAAAAAAAAAAAAAAAAAATATTAAATAATAATAACTGACAAAATAAAAAATAACATAAATATTTTTTTTGGCTGAATATATTTTTTTTTTAATATATTAATAAGAATTTTTAAACATCAAACAACAACAACAACAACAACAACAACAAGGAATTAAAAGATTAATATAAATATTTAAAAAAAAAAAAATTTAATTTGGTGTGTGTTATTTATTTTTTTTATTTCTCTCTATCTCTCTCTATTTAGGATGAATTTTTTTTCTTCTGAATAGAACAACACTTCGGGGGTTGTTTTATTCAAAAATGGAGTTTTTTTTTTTATTTCACACATATTCTATATCTTTCTCTATCTTCTATCTATCTATTTCTTTATAAAAAAAATTTATTTTTTTTTTCTCTCTATCTTTTATTTCTTCTCTCTCTCTCTATCGGCCCCTCTTTAACTTTGGCACTTTTTCTCTCCTTTTCCAGGTGTTACTATCCTCCTCTCTTTGACTGTATTCCTAAACATGGTGGCTGAAACGATGCCGGCCACATCAGACGCTGTGCCCCTGTTAGGTAAAAAAAAAATGAAAAAACAAAAAATAAATAAATAATTGGAATTTATTTATAAGCCGGCCCGAACCTTGCGAGACAGAGGGGAGTTGCCAACCCAAGGAAAAAAAAAAAACAAATTCCCCCGAAAGTTTAATCGCGGTTTTTTAAAATGGAGTACAGTCAGTTATCGACTCTTTTCTCGGATCGGTTATTTATTAATACCTTAAAATAACAAAATCCACTCTCTCTCCTTTCCCTGTTTTGATTATATTTATATTAAAAAAAAAAAACAAAAAAATTATATTGTGTGCTGTTTTTTAAAACAAATCTTTTTTCTCTTCTTTAATCAACTGTCTTTTTTGTCTCATTGTGCTCTCTCTTTCTCTTTTCTCTCTTGTCTGTTGTTCTTTTATTTTTTATTTTTTTTTATTAATTTTTCTTTTCACCAATCGTCTCGACTGTTCTGTGTGTTCTTTGTGCGCCTTCTTCTTATTTATTTCGCTCTCTCTTTCTCTCTCTCTATCTATCTATCTTTCTCTTATTATTTTATATATATACTTTCATAAAACCAGTCTGTGCTTTTTACAGGAAATTTTCTTAAAAAAAAAAAAAATATATAAAAGAAAAATATTCCCGCGTTTAAAAATAAATTTTTTTTTTTCTTAAAATGTCGGAATTAAAAAAAAAATTTGTAAATCATTTTTTAAATCTTATTGAGAAATTTTTTTAATACAAATTTTAAATATGCCACAGTGGAATCCCATGTTTTCATTTTTTTTTTTTGTGTATTTTTAATCTCATGCTCTTCATCACTGTACTTAATATATATATAAATATATTATATCTGTAGTGCTTGTTAATCACCACCCGACCTTTTTTTTTTTTTTGTTCGTTTTCGTTTTTTCCATCCAAATTTTATGTTTAATTTTCACCGATTTATTTTTTTTAGTGCTTGTGTATTATAAATATTTACCACCACTGGATGTTGTTGAAACGCCGTTGCCAACAAACCTCTCATTTTTTTTTTTTTAATAATTGATTATTTCTTGCAGGAAAAAAAAACTAAATTATTGAATTGCGCGCATGCGCAATTTACAATTCCGCCTTTGACGTCATTCAAATTTAAAAAAAAAGCAAACGTATGGGGTCGTGGGAGCCCCGCCAGGAACGAAGTTCCTCACGCCTTTTCTTCAACTTCAAAATTTATTTTTAAAACAATTATTTGAGCGGCTCGAGTCTCGATACTCATAGAGAAAAAGGGAATTCTCTAGAGCCGGTGGGGGGTAGGCGTGGCCTCTCCAAGGCTTCGGCTAGCCTCGACTTCCTCCGCCGGTGCTCGAGCACTGTTTTTTTTTTTGTTACGTGACGATTTCTGCCAATTCACCCGCGTAAAAGAACTTCGTTCCAAAATTTCATTTGCTTAAAATTAAACCAAAAAATGACGTTAGTACAAGGCGATATTTTTTAAGTTGAAATAATTTTTTTTTTTTTAATTAAATTGTGGGAGGGGTTCGCCACCCCGCGCGGAAATTTGCAACTGAAAGTTGTGTTTGTCCTACAGATGTGACTGTCCTGCTATCACTAACGTTTTTCCTAAATATGGTAGCGGAAACGATGCCTCCGACCTCAGAAAGACCCCTCATAGGTAATTTGGCACTTAGTTTACACCAACAAGCGACTCTCTCTCTCTCTCTCTCTCTCTCTCTTTCTTTCTTTCTCACTCTCTTTCTATATCACATACACATTTTCACGTATTTATACACAAAACCTCATTCACTGTGCTACTTGGAGGGCAGAGGGTCCCTAAAAAAACCACTTTTGTAATCAGCACAATGATAACAAACACCAACATGAACAAAACACCTCCTTTTGTTTCCTTTTTATGTTCACCTTCACCCCCCTCAACCCCTTTTTGCAGAAGAGCGTAATGCTGTACATAAAATGTGTTTTATCTTTATAGATTTGTTCTCACCGTATTTTATGTGTATATATATTTATATCAGAAAAAAAAATAAATTTAAATGTCCGTCCGTCAAATTCGGTTGTCAATTTTCGGATAAAAAAAAATCGTTTATTTTTTAATTTGCAAACATATATATATCTTTTTTTTTTTTGTTCAGCTGCACAAAATCATCTCGTTTTTTTTTTTCATTATTATTATTTCTTTCTCTTTTTCTCTCTCTCTCTCTCTCTATCTCTCTCTTTTTCTCTCCTTTTCTCTCTCATTCTCTCTTTTTTTTTCTCTTCATTAATTCTTTAGATGATTCACAGAGGTCTCGACTGAACTGTTCTACTTTATTTTAATAACACTTTTTTTTTTTTTTTAATTAAGCATTATCATGGACTGTTGATGGTAATTATATCACACACCAATTAAAAAAAAGAAGCATATATACATATTAAATATAAATATGTATGTATGTAAATAATAAATAAATATGTATAACATTTCTCATTTTTTTTACAGATGCTGCGATTGATTGATCAACTGAAGCACACACAGACACTTTTAGGCATGCGAGCTTGGTTCGGTGTTCTCCTCAAATTTGCATGCCCCCCCCTCACTACCCTCCCCCTCTCTACCTGTTTTCTCTCTTTCTCTATCATCTCTTTTTATTTATCATTTGTTTTTTTATTAATTATTTTTTATACGGTTTTTTTTTTCTTAATTCGGAGCACTTATGATTGAGTAACACAAGTTCAAATTTTGCATGCACTAAGGAAAGAGGTTTTAAGTCTGTGTGCGTTTGACGAAAGGACGACTTTTCTCTCTCTCTCTCTCTTTCTATCTCTCTATCTCTTTCACTCTTATATGTGGTAAGAATTCAAATAACACACATACACTGACATGCAAACACTCATATCGGCGGCTCGATTAAATTCCAAAGGAAATGGAGAAGAGACAAGATCAAAAGCGGGAATGGCACCGAGAGCACCGATGAGCTAGCTGACAGCACACCAGATATTTGTATTCTTATTTTATTCGGATCACAAGGTTTTTAAATTAAATTTTTTTTTTTTTTTTTTTTTGACGAAGAGAAAGAAGATAATATGAAAAGGTTTACCTTTAGAAATGAATTCGTTATAAAATAGCTTGCCTCATGAGAAAAATTCAAGTTTTTTTTTTTTTTAAGTTTGAATTTCTTTATAATAGAAAAAGCACGAGCGTATCGGAATTTTTGGAATAAATGACTCAATTATAAGTATGGTAAAAAGAAGTATATTTGTAAATAAAAAAAAAAAATTAAGATGATGAAGAATACGGCTGTTTAACTGATAGCTAATGGCAGCCAGGAAAACAAAATCAGATTAAAAACAATTTGACTGTCGACGTTTCGGACGCCAGTCTCGTCCTTTTTCAGGTCATTCTGATGGACGTATTTTAAACTATTTTTAAAATTGAAATCGTTAATGGAATAATACAATTTCAAAAGTTAAATAACTGAATGTATTTTTCGATGGCATCTTGCAGTCAATGACTGGCGTCCGAAACGTTGACAATCAAATATAACCATACAATAGACCCTAAATGGGGAAAATTAAAAAAAGACATGTCAAGTATAATAAAATATTAATAACCAATAAATTGTTCAAATACATATAAATTCATATTGTAAAAGAGAGAATATTTTTATAATTAACAAAAAAATTTTCCATTCCGCATTGAAAATATTTGATTAAATCACTAACATTTAATGAAAATAAAAATTTATATTTATTATAAAATAATATATTCAATATTAATATTTAGTCAGACTTTTATTGTTAGCAAGTATGCTGTATATACTATAGCTCCAGACAAAAAAATTTATTTCAATTGAATTGGATACCAATCAATTGAAATAAATAGGCCAGAGATGCCAAAAAAAGACCTTAAACAAATTAAAAAAAAAAAAAAAAAAACTGTAGTGAGGTGTAGAAGAATAAAAAAAACATTAATTTTTATAGCTTATGTCTATTTATTAGGAACCGACCGAATATTCGGTCTACTATCAATTTTTTTAGACAATCTATGGAAAGTATATGATAAAATCATCGTCCATCTTACAAGGGGAGTGCATAGCCTTCATGTCACCGACTTGAACGAAAAATTTTTTATGTGTAGTACTTAATGAAAAACAAATTCTGTTAAAACGAGAGAATGCACTTCTCAACGTTTCGTCTAAAAAAAAATGTTTAAGATTTTGCCAGTATGTCTTACCCATTGCTAACAATAACATTTACAAAAGCCGCAATGGGTAGATCGGCAGCGTTCATTCTTTGTAAACACGAAAAAAATATTATTACTATATATAAATCGTACCCTGCCCTTTAAGAATATAATATTTCATTTTAATATATGTACAAGGGATGACAAGAACTTTAAATTAATTTTAAATAATTAAAGTTGTTTTTAGTTTCAATTAACCTAAATTCAAGAGAATTCTAAAACTTAGAGAAAGAAAAAAAAACTGTTAGGGAGTATTTTAAAAATTCATCAGATCGGGGATATCGACAAGGGAGAATTTTTAAAAATGAATCACTCTAATCAAATTGCGATTCCATTAAGTGCACACCTCGAGGGAAATCAATGTTATTTGATTGGCAAAGATTTAAAAAAAAAGCACAAATTCCAATTGTGGTTTATTAATAAAACTAAAATAAAAATACTCGTAGATTTAACGATGTTTAATAAAATTTTTGTCGAGGAGATTCTGAGTTTTTTTTTTTTTTTGCTGAGACCAATAAATAGGGGTGATTAAGTTGGTTGAAATACGTTGTCTTGTTTTAATTTATTAAAAAGTAAATTAAAGTCTTTGATTTATTTAAACAAACACCTCGATTCGGGATTTACAAGTCACTGGTTATTCAGCATATTTTGGGAATATATTTTTGCGGGAGGATCAAATGAATGTCCCCGAATTCTCCAACCTCCCTGTGCTCCAAAATCAGTGGCCAGAACCACCAATAAAATAAATATACCCACAAAATTTGTTAAAAAATAAAGATCAATATTTTTACGAAATATATTTCAAATAAATCACAGAATGATTAATCAAAAAAAAAAAAAAAAAAAAAAAAACAATATGGTGAAAGAATTGTAGCTACATAAAAAATTATACTACTGAACCTCGCCTACAGAATATAGATGAATATTTTCTACTATGATGAATGAGTATGACTTCTATACTTTTTTTCATTTTTCGGCTTGCTTATTTGGACCAAGATTTGATAAGACTCGACTGTTTGGAGAAATAAGTAGGCTGTTTGCCTGATAAGTAGAGAGAAAAGGGAAATGTCACTCTTGCTTCGAGAAAGTGGTGATGGTCAACCAAATACTCACAAAATCGGACCTTATCTATTTTTTGTCTACAACTGTCATCGACGATAAAAAATTTGCTGTAATCTACTTATGTATTTATGTTTTCCTTTAATTTAAATAAGTTTACGTTTTAGGTTCTATTTATTCATTTATTAAAATGATATAAAAGTTACCTTTAGCTATAAAATATCCTTTATAGTTATTATGATTTGAAGGAATAAAGTGGCCGATGTATTTAAACATAAACAATAGATAGGAAAGGAGCTTGCAGCCAGGTAATCAGTCTCCACGAAATTAAACTCTCTAAAAAAGAGATAAAGCCATCCTCAGTTCAATAGTCGGGAGTATGAACTCAAATGACAAAGAATTGAGTCAATATATAATATGACAACTACACTATTGACTCAATGCTTTGTCATTCGTGTTCATACTCCCGACTATTAGACTGAGGATGGCTTATCTCAGCGGTTCCCAACCCGTGAGGCCGCTTGGGCTGAATGGAACTGGGCCGGGGACGTCTAATGAAAGATAAAAATTATTACATATAATTAGAGAGCGGAAAAAAAGTCTTTCGACTTTTGTCAATTTTGAGACTTTTCCAGATTTTCTTCACTGATCTCACAAAAAGAAACGTTTTTTGAGATTTTCAAAAACGACTTTTGCGACTTTTTTTGCGCTTTTTTGCCCGTCAGAGACTTTTTGAAAAAGCGACTTTTATGACCGACTTTTTTCAAATTTTTTAATATAATATGCTTTTTTTTTTATTTTGCATTTTCGGCTGAGGCCATTGAGCTTTTTCCTTTTTTTTAAATTTATTTATTAAATTTATTAATTAGAACCTTTTATTGCTTAAAATTACCTCAAATAATACAAAATTAATAGAACGAATAGGGAGAGATTAAATTGTTTCATCTGTCAAAGTTCCTCAGCATAAATCTGTTCATATTTCTTTTTCATTTCATATTTATTTGTCAATCGTATTTGTTCAGTTCGAGTATATAAAATTATATTTAACAAATATGTGAGTAGTTTAGTGTTTAGCCAAATCTGAATTGAGCTATTCATGAATATCAATATCTTATTCAATTGAATAGGTCTCGAAAATTATTTAAGTTATTAAAATTTTATCAAGGTGTCTGAGTTATCAAAAGAAATTGTACTGTGCTTCAAGACTGTATTTCTTTTCATTTTTCATATTATTTATTCTTAAACTGGACAGCGACTTTTTAGAGGCTTTTTGCCAAAAACAGACTTTTATTTATTTATTTATTTATTTATTAGGACGAACAGCTGTCAAAAAAAAAACAGACTTTTTACCGACTATTTGGCTAAAAAAGAATAGACTTTTAAGGCGACTTTTTTTCTAAAATAAGAGACTTTTTTCGGCTCTCTACAAAAATAAACGAGCTTTTTCAACTTGAAAAATAAATACAGAGATAAACTGAAGGTTTAGTGCGATTTAAGGCTAAAACTATCCAGTTTTCATTCAAATATTGACGCTCTTGTAGACATAAAACAAGGACAAAAATATCATTGACTTTTTTCAAACCTGACCCATGTTTTTAAGATTCCTTTTACTTCTCTTACCTATGTATATATGTAATATATATATAGAGAGAAAGTATTGGATTCATGTCAAAAATTCGATGTCGAGATTTTGATGGATCTTCACGTTTTGAGGTCCCCTGAATCCAAAAAAGTGGTTTTCGCGACATGGTCTGTCTGTCTGTGTGTGTGCTGTGTGTCTGTGTGTGTGTGTTCAATTTTAAGCATGAAGGAATTGAGCTAGGGAGGTTGAAATTTTATATTTAAGTTAAACACCTCCCGGGAGCGTGAAAATAAGCTTTTAATCAAAATCGGCCAAAGAGTACTAGTACTTTACTGATGTACTTTTTCAGTTTTTTTCGATTTTCTCAAAATTCGCTCTAACGATTTTGATTAAAATTAAAAAATCAATTATTTTTTAGATGCTCTTTCAAATGTATATTCTCGTTTTGCCCTCAAAATTGTTTGAAGCACACTTTACTCTTGTACTTCATAGAAAAGATAGGAGAAATGGTTGCCATGGTAACAAAATATAAATATTTTCCCATGTTTATAATTTTGACATCTTAAATTTCTAATATATTGGCGGAAACTAAATATATTTCAACACGAAAAATCTGAGTGTGACAAGCACAGAACACAACTTTCGATTACCGAAGGTAAGAGAAAGTTGTGTGCTGTGCCAGTCACACCAGATTTTGTTCTTAATACAAAGTAAACGCAATAAAATCATTTTTTTTTTTTAAGTAATTTTGTTCCAACCCATCCATTTTACTTACACATACACCCACACATTTATATATACACTGGGCAACAGTGTTTATTTTACTGAAAAAGTGGGCCGCACATCAAAAAAGGTTGGGAACCATTAAAACCGAAACTGTTTCTTTAACAGAGAGTTTAAATTCGTGGAGACTGGATTACCTGGATGCACTCTCCTTTCCTCTCTATTGTTTAATTATATTATGATTCCAGCTTGAAAGAGAAAAATTATTATACTCAAATTATAAATAAATAACGAATGAAGAGGTTGAATATAGGCTATAAGAGAGGACGTTTGGCCGAGGTTTGTTTGCTTAATGCCTTCCGCCACTTCACTCGGTCAAGTAAATCCTTTAGACGGATGTTGAGGGCACGCATCATGTCCCCGCTGATATGGTCAAGCCATCTTTTAGGCAAACGATAAGATTTTTCTTTGTCCCCTTTGCGTGAGAGGGTTGACTCGCACCATTTCCAGGCGTGGCCTTTCTTTCTTTCTTTCTTTCTTTATACGATCCAATCACAAGTGGATATTTACATCTCAAGTTTGAGTGTTTGGCTCTCTAAAAAAAAATGAAATTATTAGAGAAAATCTGAAAGAATTCGAAATTTTTATAAATCAAGAACAAAAAAAAAAAAAATAGTCCCTATTTTTTAACCGCTCATTTATTTGCAATTATATAATGTATATTTCGGCCGGACCCCAAGCCCATCCTCAGCTAACACTAAAAAAACCAAACCCGTTTATTTTTAAAAATGTTTTTAATTACGCCTAAATATAACTAAAGATTAACAAATTAAATGTACTAATTAATTGTATTTCTAGGATGGCTGTGAAATATGTTCATTGAAATTTTGTATAATTTGAAATAAATGAGAGCTTAAAAAATAAAGATTTATTCAATTTATTCTCAACTTTTTTACCTTTTAAAATTTATTTAAAAAATGAAGCACTCCTTATGTCTGGGGCCCAAGTTTGCATATTGCTCACCTCTTAGAAGTTTAATTGTTGATCATTTAAAGTTTCAATTGATGCTTTTAATGATCAATTCTCAAACTACTAAAGTGTGATTATTTCTAAGGAAAATATGCAATGGTGAAAACTATGTACATCCAACAAGTGCTTCATTTTTTTCCAAGTAAAAAATCTTGAAAATTGATACTTCTTACTTTTTACTTTCTCTTACCTCTATATATGTTAATATATAGAAAGTATTTTAAAATTGGAAAGAAATTATTTTTCATTTTTTCTGTTTCAGGTGAAAATTATATTAACATAAAAAAGCCAACAAAATGCATTTTTGAAGCCAGCAGAAAATGAAGGAATAAAAGAATGAAAATAAGAAGGAGCATATATCAAAAATTGCATCTCGCATTCAAACAATGTTTGACAATTTATGTGAGTATGTTTATTTATTAGTGGGTTAAATGTCCCAGCAATTGAACTGCCCGGGCCCACCAACAAATAAACACACTCACATATACATGTATACCTGTAGT
The DNA here is from genome assembly GCA_023213315.1 of Euborellia annulipes. NCBI lineage: Eukaryota > Metazoa > Arthropoda > Insecta > Dermaptera > Anisolabididae > Euborellia > Euborellia annulipes. The sequence continues at coordinate 53,048 of JAKCPI010008316.1, forward strand.
ATGATTGTCAAGTCCGAATTGAGAAACACATTGAATAAATTCAATAGTTCTTGTAAACTCTAACGAAATAAGATGTGCGCTCCTTCATATTTAGTAATAATCGCTAGTTAACTATTAATATGATATTTAATCATTCGGGAATTTCTACGAAATAAAAAAGGGGAATTGTAGAAATTATATCAAGTGTCACTTCACTTGATCACCCAGAAAAGTAATATGCCAGGTATTGACAAAATATGTTATATAACCTTTGACTCGTGACGTTCAAATTGAGGCATTTATTGAATATTAAGTCACAAAAGTGATTTAATAAAGAAATTATGTATTAAAATTATTTGTTTAAAATGGTGAGATAATTCCAATCAGTGTAGACGGAATATCTCTTCGATGATTCTTTTAAGAGGAAATAATTTTATAGCTTGCTTGAAAATTACAATTGTCTTTGGAAATCAAATCAATCAAACGTTTATTATACTGTGAAAAAGGTAGGATAAGGAAGGCAAAGAATATCAGAACAAAAAAAAAAAATTATTTTAAGAAGCTTTTGATAGAATGTTGAAAAAATATCGCATTACAACCAACAAAATAACAAATTAGGACTAAATAACTCTAGGGCAGCAGTTATCTACTTGGATTAAATTACTATATACTAAATAAAATAAAAGAATAAAAGAAAATAAAAAAAATGTCATATACGCCTGTTGATAGGCAACCCAAAGTTTTCAAGCATAAAGAAACTTCTTTACGGGCAAAACAAGAATATAGTGTATTTATTAATTATTTTAAAAATCTTGTCTATAACATTTGTCAATTCTGGTGTTAGACGTCCGGGGTTCATAACTCGTCCCTGGCGCAAAAATTTATTTCAATTGAATTGGTCAGCAATCAAAGGGACGAGTCTAAACAAATTAAATAAAAGGAAAAAAATAAACATTTGTCAAAGTGAGCCAAAAGCTTCAGGGCTTTCTGAAGAGTTGAGTGTGACCAAATTTTTACTTCCAATATTTATTGGTTGCCATAAATAATTTGTTTTTTTAATATTTATTAATAAGTAGGCCTACGATATATGGCATTTTCAAACTTGATTTATCTTGAAAAATTTAACAGAAAATGAAATAATTACATTAAAAGATTTACGAAAAGATGTGGCGTGCCAAGTTGTACATGTATATATCGACTGCTGAGAACTATAGAGGCGAAAGTTGGAAAATTCAATTTTTGATAAAACGTGGTTAAAACGTCTTCTCTTTTGAGTGCCAAAGTAGATTTCCATTCTCCTTAAGTGGCGATGCTGAAGTTGGTTTATTTGAGAAAGAAAACGCTCTATTTTCAGCGATTTTTTATTAGTTAGCAAGGCAATAATTCCAAATATTTGGGAGACCTATCGGCACTCCTTCTTCAGTGGATTTCACCTCATTCACCACATATGGCCCTTACAATTAAAACGCTTGGAAGCGACCATGTTATATATGACCAGCAATTATTAATCATTTCAAAATTTCAAAATGATTAATAATTGCTGGTCATATAACATGGTCGCTTCCAAGCATTTTAATTGTAAGGGCCGTATGTGGTGAATGAGGTGAAATCCACTGAAGAAGGAGTGCCGATAGGTCTCCCAAATATTTGGAATTATTGCCTTGCTAACTAATAAAAAATCGCTGAAAATAGAGCGTTTTCTTTCTAAAAAAAAAGTAGATTTCCAGTTTTTGTTTATAAAACTTTCAAACGCCTTTTCTCGAATTGTTCAATTTCGGATTTTCGCCACTCAGCATTCACAGCAGGCGATATAAGGATAGATGCTTGTTAGTTTCTTGCCAATGAGAAAAATAACTTTCAAGTGTGTTTTCTTATAAGCAAGAAACTATCAAGCACCTATCTTTATTAAAAGCTTAAATCACAGTTAGGTTGTTAATACAAATATAGCACTACATTTCTGAGAAAGTCTTCCATTTATTTAAAAAGTATTTTATTGATAAAGAGATCAAAAACTTCTTTCCCTTAAGTTGTATGTCGCACACAGACTTAAAGCCTCGGATTTGTGGCTGGAATGTTCAAATGATGATGATGTTGATTGATGATATGTGGCTGATTTTTCTGCCTTTTAATTTGATTATTATTTATTATTTATTGATTCTTTAAGTATTTTTTTTTGGACACGATCACGCGCTTTTGATGTTTGTGAGGGAATTGCATTGACGCCCTCACTAGGCTACCAGATCACCTCAACCACCCTGACCACTGTCATCACAACCACCATCACAACAACAAAAAACAACGCAGCATCGAGTGGAATGTCTAACGGCAGTTCTGTCTGTTCCAGGCGTCACCATCCTCCTGTCCTTAACGGTCTTCCATAACCTCGTTGCAGAGACCCTGCCTCAGGTTTCCGACGAGATGCCAGTGTTAGGTATCGAAACTTCGCCAAGCCGCCGAAGGACAGACACAGACCATTATTACAACCCTCCCTCAACAAAAAAAAAATAAATTTTTTAAAAAACAAGAAAAGTTTGAACACCCTTTTCCTTTAAATAAACACTCATTAAAAGTTGCATACAAATTCCTTTAGCAATAAAATCATCCTAAATAAAACAAAATACCATTAAAAAAAAATAATCATAATTCTTTTAGCCTTGTTTTAGTTTTATTTCTGTGGTGTCCTTTTCATAGTTTGGAATGCGCAAGGAATTCGAATGCACTTTTGTTGAGTTCGATGTTGATAGATCTTCGATGTTGCTGTATTTCTCTGTTCTTTTGTGTGATTTTTCCATATATTTTTTTTTTTTTATGTTTTGTTTCAACAGAAAGACATGAAAACAAAAGCAAAACCGAAACGTCGGATGTGCGGCACTCCTAGAATTTAGAGCTATTCTATTTCTAAAAAAAAAAAAAAAAACAATCAGCAGCCCACCCCTCTTAAGGGACATCAGGGGGCTCACGGGGCTTGAGTTTTTTTTCAATTGGGGTTTTCTCGTTTCAGGGGTGACAATTCTTCTATCACTCTCTGTTTTTTCCCTCATGATTGCGGACGCTTTACCGCAGACTTCGGAAGCTATACCTTTACTAGGTCAGCCTTTGAGCTCTAGCGAATGAATCTCTCTCTCTCTCTCTCTCTCTCTCTCTCTGTTGTCCTAAATTTGCATCTCTCTCTTTGCTTCTCTTCAGAAAATGCTTGATGCATCTTGAAATGAGAAAAAAAAAAATATTGTCGCTTTATTTTTCGAGAAAATGCATGTTTATGAATGTTTATTTTTATTTTTTTTTATTTCGCTCTCGGAAAAAAAAAACTCAAAACGAAGTGTATTTGTATTTTTGATAAATCATCGCAGCTTTTTTTTTTATTTTTAATTTCTCTTTGTTTTTGTGTTTCATTATTCGGAAACAAAAAAAAAAAAAAAAACACATCTTAACTAACATTGACTAAAAATATGCAATCTAAATAATCTTGTGATTAACTAATCAGTTGTTTTCCAGATGTTTCCAGATGTTTGGAGGAATATTGAGCAACTTTGGTTTCAGCTGGCATGTTCAACAAAAAAAATAAAAAAAAAAAAAAAAATCTGTAATCTCTCCTCCTTAAAATCCTTAAATCCTCTCTCTCTATCTCTATCTCTCTTTCTCTTTCTATTACTTTCTCTTATCTCTCCCATCAAAAACACTTTTTAAATTAATTACTATTTAACGAAATTTGAGTTAACTGACTGAAAAAAAAAATCGCATGATCACTCAAGGCAACCCCTCTGCCTCCAAGTAACAAACGGATGTTCTAATTTTAAAACACCATTAAATATTAGTTAATAAATTCAAGAATGCTAAATAACTGATAAAAAACAGGCATGTAATTAAAAAAAAAAAAAATTCTCCTGGGCATCTTCCTTTGAAGAACCATCCACTCACCCGTCAGGTAAAGCAAGCTGTATTAAACTTAGTTAGACTCTTAGATGAGTTTAAAAGCCTAAAACAAATAAAAACAAACTAAAATAAAACGCTAAACAAAACTAAACAACTAAACTAAAAAAAAAAAAAAAAAAAACTAAAAATAAATAAATAAATAAAATTCTTATTATATACCCTTCTTTTTTTGAAATGTTCAGCTGATCAACCAAAAGAATCTGGGATGTATAAAAAAATTATTTTTTTTTTGCGATTTAATAAAACAAAAAAACAAACTCCCAGATTCTAAAAGCCAATATATTTTGATGAGATTTGATTTGAGTGCTTAAAATGTCTTTAAAATAAACAAACTAAGAACCAAAAAAAAAAAAAGAAATCATCACTTTAACAGTTTATTTTGTAAAGCTTTCTCTTATTGCATGCATTTAATGTTGTATTAAACCGAAATTAAATGATATTAAAACTCGTTTGTGAATCTCTTTTTTAAACATGAAAACTTAAAAAGATGTAAATATATTATCTTATATATATATATTATTATATATCTCTATACATAAGTCTAACTAAATCGAGTATATATTATATTCTAATATATAATGCACGCTTTGCCTTACCTTTCAAAAAGAAAATTTTTTCTCTTTTAATACACGTCCCGGAGCGATTTTTTTTTGACTTTTATCGGGCATGCCAATTTCATTATGATTCGCTCTATTTGGGACATTTTTTTAATCTCTCGTCATTTCACCGACATATATAAACACACAAACACCAAAAAATAAAACACTTGCCTGGTACACACATGGTTAGGAGAACACACATTGGCACGTAGATCATCTCCTCTTCGTGGTCAGGCTGTTAGAGTGACTCTCCTCGGTCTCTGTCCCCAGGCACATATTTCAATTGCATCATGTTCATGGTGGCCTCGTCGGTGGTGTCGACCATCCTCATCCTTAACTACCACCACCGGAACGCAGACACCCACGAAATGTCCCCTTGGGTAAGCATTTATAAAAAATAATTAGATAAATTATGAAAAATGAAAATATCTTTTAGAAATTACACCTATATTTATTAAGGAGTCAAAAAAAATACAAGACACAAAATTATTTCTTTTATTGTTGCCGTTCCAGGCTGACGTTTCGGCCACTGGTTTAGCCATCTTCAGAGCCGGAGGCGAGAATAAATGAAAATTACAATTTCAGCGACACACATTCGCTTGAACGGAGCTCATAAGGACAACGAACCTAAATGAGGGTTCATGCGAATGTGTGTCGCTGAAATTGTAATTTTTATTTATTCTCGCCTCCGGCTCTGAAGATGGCTAAACCAGTGGCCGAAACGTCAGCCTGGAACGGCAACAATACTTACACAACAGATCGCATATCATCGATATAATAAACAAGAGCATGCTTAACTTTCGAGTTTAAAAAAAGATGAGTTTTTCACATATAATTAGCTATTTGAGGTATAAGGAATGTTTTGTGAAGTTAGCAACTTAATAAAGGAATCATTTAATTAAAGGTAATTAATTTTTTTAACAAAAATTTAAAAATTTCTAAAAATAAAAATAAAATAAGCTTGTGTTCCTAATTTCACCCCTTAGTTAAGTCATTGTGTCTTTTATCTTATTTAATCATATGTTAAGCTAAACTAGAACTGAAAAGAATCGAAAGTCATAATCAACTAATTTATTCGAGAGATAGCTAGTTAATTATAATAGAACTGAAGCAACCGGCCCTAAATAACTTAAATTATATCAATATTTCAGAAACTCAAATGAGGAAATTATTTTCAGGGGGAAATTAAAAAAACAATACCAAATAAAATCTTGACATTTTAACATATGAAATTTACAGGAAGTTACAGGTAACAAATATATAATTTCAAACTTCTTTTCTCTGCATCATCACATAGGCTATTCCTTGAGTCTCATCTTTCCATTGTACAGGATGTGCTCATGTCTCAAGGTACAATAATCGCTGACTTCTTAAGTATATATAAGCTTATGAAAAATAGTTACCACGAACCCGATTAAGCCAATTGTTTTGATATTTACTTTGTACCCCTAGTCATTTAGAGATAAATAGAATAATGCTATGTGTGTTGATTGACAGATCAAGACCATCTTCCTGCATTGGCTGCCATGTGTACTACGAATGTCACGGCCAGGCAATGAGGCTTCAGGTCCTGGACCAGGGGATGCCTCACGAAAAACTGTCCAACTCCGAGAGCTTGAGCTCAAAGAGCGATCATCTAAGAGTTTACTCGCTAATGTGTTGGACATCGATGACGATTTCCGGCATCCAGGAGGTGGGAGCGGCTCCAGCGGCACTTACCTCCGGTCGGCAGCTGCTGGTGCAACAGCAGCTGATGATCCTGGCATCCCACCACCGCCAGCGCCATGTCTCGGCCCTCATCGTGAACTTACCCTCATCCTCAAGGAGCTTCGTGTCATCACCGATAAGCTACGTAAAGAGGACGAGGCCGCTGAAGTGACCAACGATTGGAAATTCGCGGCCATGGTTGTGGACCGATTGTGCCTCATCATCTTCACCCTGTTCACCGTGATTGCCACCATCGCTGTACTCTTCTCCGCACCGCATATTATTGTAACATAATGTATGCTCGCTCATTCATTCAGCGCCTCTTTTTTATATATACAAATATATTATCATATATTTCTATATATAAAAATTAAAAACATGTGAAAATAAAAAATAAAATAAAAAAACAAAACACAAACACACTGAAGAAATTTACACCAAAACAAGTAGCACTTAGTTGCGCTATAAAAATAAAATAGTTAGATATGGGTCCGGTCAACGTCTCGCCAAATGCTGACGTCATTATGAACACACGCCACCTTTCTCCAATAACAAGACAAATAAAACGCCTTTTCATCGAGAAGCGACAATCAGACAATCCGAAAATCCGGGACGATATTATTTTTAAAAATTCATTTTATTAGACAAAGGTGTCTTCAAAAATTTAACCCTTATGTTTTTGGGATAAGTGTTAAATTTAATAATGGCGTTATCATTTTGTTATCTATATATATAATTTTATATAGTGAAAAAAAAAGAAATAAATCAAAATATAGATAAAATAAAACGCTTAGCGTTTTAAATTTTAATCAAAAAATCAACTCAAATGTACTAACTGCCGAAAGAGACTGTAGAAATGTGTGACGAGTTTTTTGATATATAATACTAATAATAAAAATATAATATAAATAATAATAATTTAATAGCTCAATTACTGTTTAAAATTATAAATCGCATTACTTTCGTCAAATGAATGATTCTCCATAATTTTATTCAATTCTTATAATAAAGAAATAAGCGTAAAATATTCTAATTCACTTGAGGATTTAGTAATACTAAATTATTAACAATAAAAAATGCAAATAATTAAAACCGTTTCAGCACATAAATAAAATAAATGCATTTAAATTAAATTAACATCACTCTAATGTTAAAAGTTCAGTATTACTAAATACCTGACAAAATTTTTGATACTCTCTAGTACACAAGTTTTTGATTTATGAAATGAATGAAAAGTAAATTTCAACTAGAAATTATTTTTCATTTCTAGTTGAAATCGAACTATTATTTAAAAAAGAAAAAAATAAAAAAAAAACGCCATTTGACGAATTTGATGATTATTAAATTGAACTGCCTTAATGTCTATTTGTAAAATAATAAAAATTCAAGAAAGAAAAAAAAAAAAAACTAATGGAAAGTCGTGCGCGCGCGCGTTGTCCGGACCAAATCGATTTGGTTATTTCCTTTCTCGATGGATGGCATTGATAGGCGCTAGTACTAAAACTCTCCAAGAGATGGCGGGCCGACTCTTAATTATTGTCGATTGGCACGTAAAATAAAATTTATTGACGTGTGGGCAAAATATTTTTTTTATATAAAAATCGGACCTCAACAATTCACACTTTTTTTCTAAATTGTGAATAAAGAAAATAATAAATATATTATATATATATATATATATTATATATACACACATACATTTACATAAATAGTGAATTTAATAGTGAGTTTTTGTATTTAAACCGAAATAACATTGACATTGTGTTCTTAAATAACGATATATATAAATATATATCTTTAAAAATAAAAAAAAAAAACCATACGCGATGACTGGTCGTCGTTTTGATGGCTGTTTTTAAATTAGGTAAGTTTTTTAATACAACCAAAAATTCAGTATGAGTGATGAATAACAAATAAAATAGATGATTTGGTAACAAAAATAACTATATTATATAAAAAATAGGATGAAAAATATTGTATCGAATCATTGATTGTACAGTAACCTAGTGATTTGTTAAATAGATTGTTGTTTCAAATTTTTGTTCTTCGAAAACGAATTATAAATTTAGAAAAAAAAAAAAAAATTATATAAATAAATATATACATATATTTATACAAATATATATTATTTTAAATATATATCTCAGATATATATAGTTATAATTAATATATATATAGATAGTGTTATATAATTTGAAAAAGAATAATTTCAAAATTTTTTATATATATGGCTCAAAGTCGTAGTTGTTTTTTAAATAAATTTTTCAGAGATATATATGTAAAATTTGTTAAATATATGCATATATTTAATGATATATAATTCAGTGCAAATTCTATAATGGTGCCTCTGAATGCCCTTCTTTGATTCAAAGTGATATTGGAAACAAAAAAAGGCTTTGGAATCTGAATTTAAATAAAGAAAAAAAAAAAAAAAAAAAAGGAATCAGATATACAGCCGAATTAACAAACAAATAAAATAAAAACACGCTACTTAGTTACACAGCGAAAAATATGTTATTCAAAATTGTTAATTTATTAATTAAATAATTTAATTTAGACGTTAAAAGAAATGTTTTAGAAAAGAAAAAAAAATAGATTCGTTAAATAATTTTTAATATTACAAAATAAAAAAAAACACCCTTATAAATAAATAAAGAATGTTGATTGAAATATTTTTAGATTTGAGTGCTCCTTAAAAGAAATTAATAATTAGCGCTCTTAATTTTTGTTAATAATGCGACTTGCCTACAACAAGAATTGAAAATTAACAAAAAAAAATAAAAAAAAAAAACGAAATTTATATATAAATCTCTAAAACTGAAAAAAATGCTTGTATGTTTGTTAATGATAATGAATTTCTCTATCTCTCTCTATATATAAATAATATATATATATATCTATATATTTATCATAAATATATATATATGTATATAAATATATACATATACGTAAACAATTTACATATATGTATATATATAAATACTTTGTTCAGATATTCTCTAATTTAGAAATTTGAAAAGACGTTGATCGTTCATTTTCGCTAAATAATGGGTTCACATTTCGCCATTTGTTGTATTCGCTTGCGATGTGTGACATAAAAAAATACAAAATATATATATATATAAATAAATAAATATATATATATATATATAAATAAATAAGTAAATAAATCCGGACTCCCTAAAAGGCCCCCCTATGGAGGGGGTTATTGGAGGCCTAGCTCAATTTGTGTCTCTCTCTATTAACTAAATCTTCATCTTTCTTTCCAAAAAAGATTTAAAAAATATATTAAAAAAAAAAAATACAAATACGTAGCTCATATGCCTCGATTTTAATAAAAACATAGCTTCAAGCAAGAGGAGCCATGTCTATTTATGGTTAATTAATTACGTCGGCAACCAATTCGATTTAACAAAATACTTAGAGAGTAGGTTAAATCCAATTTCCTTTATAAAAATAAAAAATATATATATATAAAATGTTGGAATGTTTATGGGTTAAAAGATATTTCATCTGTTGGCTAAGTAATAGCAGTGCAAATAATTTCTATTTATTTGTTGTGCTTAAAAAAATTAAAATAAACCTCTTTAAAATAAAAAAAATGCGCTGCTTTACGTAGTCATTGAAAATCCCTTTTATCGAATTTTCAGGAATAAATATACTCAAAATTCTTGGGCTCTGAATTATTAAATGAGTGTTTTATTTCAAATTCGATTTCAGGGCGGGAAATACGATCAGTTTGAAAATAAAAACATATCAGTGATGGCTAAACAGCAACAGTCGGGCATTTTATATAAAAAAAAAATAATATCTATAAAAAAAGTGTTAATAATAATGTTATTAGAGTTTTTATTTGGGGGTTTTTTAAGTAAAAAGTGTACAGATAACAAACAAACAAATTTTGAATGTTGTTTAAGTAGCTTCTTTTTTTTTTGTTATTATTATGATTTAAAAATGAACATAAAAAATTTCGTCAATTATGTAGATAAAGCTTTTGTGTTAAATATTTTTTTTTTTTTTTTAAGAGTGCATGCCACCCTCAAAGCCTACCATCACTCACCTCACCTACCCTTCATTAGAATCTGCATTCACAAATTATAAAGCAATAAAAGAAATCATAAGGTGCAGAACAATTTCGATTTCTTCTTCGTCCTTAAAAAAGAATAAGAAAAAACTTGCATGTTTCACCGTCCGCAGGACCCTCTATCGTCTAATGCACGAAATAAATACTTTTTCGCTCCTCGCACGTGACTAGAAAGCAGGCTTTGAAATCACGCCGCCATTTTCATCTCTCTGTCTCTTTCTCTATCTCTATCTCCCTCCATCTTTATCATATCCTTGATTAGTACTATTACTCTTTCAAGTATGACTGATGATGACGGTTTTTAATACAAATATATATAAAAAAATAAAAAAAAAAAAATACAGTCGTTCTTCCAAAAATATTCAAAACATCATATAAAGCATCTCAATTAAAAAAAAAATAATAATAAAATATAAACCCATCCAAAACGTTAAGAAATATATAAATATATATATTTATTTATGAGCGCTTATTTTATAAAATTAGAAACGAGAAAAAAGATTTCTTAATTCCATGAATCGAGCCACAAATTTGACTGACATTTTGCTTAACTTTTGTACTCAACAATCAGATTTCCCTGGCGATTTTATTATTGAGAAATGATTGACTTTCCTTGTATCTAATTTTACAAAATATGTAAAATTTATACCACTACACTATTGTAAATTATAATAAATATATAAATTTATATAAATTTAAAAAAGAATAATCACAAAATTGATTTTGTGAATAAAAAGTAGGAGTGTTTTAGCTCCAATCCTAATAATTAATAAACAAAACAAATTTGTTGAGGTGCTTTTGTTGATCTTTGAATTATTCAAAGTGGATAATATAAAAATATATATATATGCAATTTTGTTAGCCCCTTTTTTGCCCCTTAAAATTAATTCTGATTTCAAATGATCAACGACTTACTCGAATATGGCAAACATTTAATTATTTATTTTAGTTGATTATAGAAAATAAATAAATAAATAATTAAATAGGCGTTATATATTAACGCATTTATTTGCAGAGTTGAATGGAATAATTAATTGCTTCCTTGCCATTTCATAATCTTCAATTTATTTAGATGAGTTTCCATAAAAAAAAATATGAGAAAAATTTTATATACTTATTCCTAATCAATTCTTAATAAAGCTTTCTTTGAGTTTTTTTTTTTTCTTTTTTTTATTGAAACTCATTTAAAGATTGAAATATTATGAGCTTAGAAAAAAAAATATTTAAAAATAAATAATAATATATCTTCGCCGAGTTTTTCTATATAAAAAAAAAAAAAAAAAAATACTTGAGCAAACAAAAAAAAATCCATATTTAAATTAAAAATAAAACTAAAAATTTTAATAATAATAATCCTATAGTTTATAAATTAAACTAATAAATAATAAATAATTTAATTAAATAAATAAATAAATAAATAAAAAAAATAAAACAAATAAACTCAAAACCTAAATATAAATTAAATACTGTGACAATCTATATATATATTTAAAAAATAAATAAATAAATCTTTTTTGTTTATTTTATTCAAATATTTTTATTTTTATTTTTGAATTTTTGAACACTAATGGTGCTCTAAACTGATGCGATGCGTCAATCTTTATATATGTATATGTATATATAGAAAGATATTTATACATATATATAAAATATTATTCATGTAATTATAATTTTAGAATTTAACAAAATCTAAAAAATGTTGTCATATTATTGTTATTCACTTAGATAATATATCAAAATAAAATAAATAAATAAATTGTTAACTAGTTAAAAAGAAAACTAATAAATAAATAAATTTAACAGAACGTTTGTAAAAATTTGCCTTCTATATATATATATAAATATATATATATGGTATAAAAATATATAAAAATATTCATTAATTAATATATAAACTAGTTTATTCTTTGTGAGAATAATACATTTTGAGTTTAAATTTTTTTTTTTTTTTTTTTTTTTTTTCATTGGCGCATCCTAAAGATTTTGATTTGATTTTTCTTTGATTTTCAAAAGGCATATGGCTCTTTTTTATTGAAATAATTTTTATAATCAGCTTTAAAAAAAAAAAAACAAAAAAAAAAACAATTATTATTATAATATTATCAATAAAAAAAAAAAATAAAAAAAAGAAAAATTCGAAAAAGAGGAAAAAATATTCTAGGCGAGATGATCTATTATAATCTAACACTACATACTAAATCATAACTCTATACTTATTACTTGTAGCCTCTGCTCTATATTGTGTAGACTGATCGCGCTTCCACTTGCATGCAAATTTAAATTCTTAAAAATTATATAGATAAATTTAAAAAAAAAAAGAAAATTCATAAAAAAAATCACAACAAATGTAAAAAATAATGTCTTTCAAAAAAAAAAAAAAAAAAAAAAAAAAAAAAAGTTTAAAAAAATGAAGAGAAAATGAACTATATCCATTTGCTCATAGTATGATGAAATTACCCCCCAAAAAAAAGTGAAAAAAATTTTTTTTTAATAAAAGAAAAAGTTGTTATTCATAAAATATATATAAATAAATAAATATATATATATATATATATATATAAATATATATATTACACTGTAATTACATAATGTAAAATATAATAATATTATGAAAAATACAATATATAACAATTAAAAAAAAAATGAAAATATTGTAATTGTAGGTTTTATATCTTCTTCCTTGCATGCCTAGTCCTAATTCCTTGGTACATAGCTTCAGAAGTTGATTCCAAGTATCAGTTTTCCTTAACAGATATTCCAACTTTTTCATCACTATTTTTTTTTTTTCAATATATAATTTATATATATATAAATATACAACACTAGTTTAATATTTTTGGTAGATATATTTTCAAAGTAACTCTCATTAGGTGTGTTGAATTTTTGCATTTCTTCTCCTATCTATTATTTATTTATTTATTTATTTGGTAGTTTTTTTTTATTTATTTATATATACTCTATTTCTTTTTCTTTTTGGCAGTTTCTTTTGAAATTTGAGCAATATCTCAGATCGAAATCTAATTTTTTCATAACTCACCATTATTATTTATAAAGTATATTAAAAATATCAAGCTAAATTCAAAATCAGTGGTGATTGAGTTAAATAAATAAAAATCGTTGTTAGCCTAGAACATTTTTTAATAAAAGTCGAATTAGACAATACCGAGTGGTACGATTTATGTTTTGTGAATATTGAATGGTGGGATCTTACTGATTGATAAAAATCAACTTACTCCCTCTGTCCGGAAATATGGCATACATTAGAGAAAATATAAAATAAAACTAAATTTTAACAAGCAAATTTTATTATAGGGTCTATACATTTTTTTTAACAAAATATAATTAAATATACATATAATTTTATAACAATACAAATTTAATTCAAACGGGTTACTTGAAATGAAGCAGCATTTCACTCATTGATTGCACCGTGTTGTAACCTGTTCTCTATCATGTGCTGTAATAATTTTTCTAGTTGCTAGGATACCATGACGTTGTTCTTTGTTCAATTGTTTATTTTTGGTATCTCTTCTTTGTTAGTGTATCAAGAGCCCTCGGGCCTTGGTATAGTTGCTAGCGTGCTGGCCTTCTATACAGAGAGTCGCGAGTTCGGACCCCAGGCAGTCCGATGATTTTATTTAAGCCATTTGCATATTGGCTTAAATAAATAGGCCTGGACCCCAAATATATATAGATATATTAATTAAAAACGAATTTGATAAGTTAAATGGCCTGAGTTGCTGAGAAGACTATGTGTGTGTTAGTGTGAATGTTTTATTAAAAAAAAAAAATTTATCTTCGGAATTTTCCATTTTCAAATCACAGCGGTATCTATTTTATTTATAAATAAGAAATTATATATAATATTTAAGATATTATATACATCGCGTAGGTAAGCCGCGAAACGAAGATTTATATAATTAGATATTACTTTATGTACATGAAGTAATATCTAATTAAGATATATATATATTTTATTTATCTTAAAAAAGCTGATCTTTGATCGTTAAGTTCTAACCTTAGCACAAACGCAACACCTGTCAATTATGTTAGATTATGTGGCATTCAATGTATACAATACTAATATAATGAATATTGTAACGTGTTTTCAATATTCTCAACAATCTACGATTTTTTTTTGAAATGTATACCATATTTCCGGACAGAGGGAGTATTCAAATATAAAAATACAGATATTTGTCTTAATTAACGATCTTCAGGAAGGAATTAATGTAACAATAAAACGAAGGCAGTATTGTTAATTTTTTATTAACTTATAATTGATAATAGAATTATATATATATATAGATATCATCTTTAATTTAGATAGCGATGCTCTTTGATGATGATTTCGTTAAAATCGAAAATGAATAAATGATTCCCACAGCAGCAGCAGCATTATTTAAAAAAAAAATGTTATTTCCCAGCAATTTTAACAATACCCCAACTTAATTCCTCACTGAAGCTTGTTAGTTAAATTGGCATTGTGGGAGCCCCGACAATCAAAAATACAAAATACGTTCATTAATATTTTCGGTTGATAGATAGAAAAATTTAATAATAGAGATCAATCGAAGTGGATTCAAGATCTGTTGTGTCAGAGACATTAAGAAAATCAGGAGGGAAGGAAGGGAATTTCTACTTAATAAGTAAATTTCTTTTTTATTTCGCCATCATCAGTTGTATGAGTTTTTGAAATGTTTAATAGAATTTTGTGTTATGTTTTAGAGACATCTGCAAATCATTTAATAGAATGAGAATATAATTAGAAAATAAATGTTGGCAATAAATGCAGGGGAGCGTTTCGGATCTTTTATTTTATTTAAGATTCTTCCTCAGTTCTTACTAAAAACATAATATTTTATTTGTAGAATACATACATAATAAAAATAATTATAAAAGTTTTATTAGATAAATACCTAATCGCAAGACCTAAAAAAGTAAAAAGTTTGTTTTATCTTTATAATGAAATTTTTTATAATTATTTTGTTATGTGTGTACAAATAAAATATTATATCTATTTAGAAAGATCTTAAATAAAAGAACCGAAACGTCTCCGGCGATTAGAACCTGCAATCAGAGGTCAGATTCGATTAGATATTCTTTATTGACTGCACCTGCCTTCATTCACTACTTTGGATAAAATGAAAATGAAGTTTGACGTTCCGGTTTTCGATTCAAATGTAATCATTTAATATAGCATTGTATATATTATATCCATACCAAGCAAATAATGCGCCAATGACACATTTCAAAAACTCATAACTGATGATGGCGCAATAAAATTAGATGTATTCCATAGAAGTTCCTCTTCTTTCTTCCATGTCTCTGGCACATATAATTGAGATCATACATTTTTGATTCCGGTAGAAATAAAGCAGCAGGAATGTTTTATACTATATTTTGCAAATATTTCGACCTGTCTGAAGCCTGGCCATCCTCAATGTAGCATATAGCCGAAATATTTGCAAAATGTAGTAGTATAAGGCGTCCTTTAGAAAATATTTATCCCGGAATCACACCTTCTGTAACCAGCATCAATTCATACATTTTTAAAAACATTTAAATTTTCAATATTGAAGATGAAACAAAAAGAATTTACTTGTTTTTCGGTCTGAATTATTTGATTTTTACTTGTCAACGTTCCAGGAACTATTTTCGGTCACCCATCTTCAGTTAAAAAATTCTTAACACTGCCTGCTTCAGTTGTTAAATAAGTAAAAATATACTAACATTCTTATCTATCAACTAAAGCAGGCAGTGTTAAGAATTTTTTAACACTTTTGTCTTGAAGATGGGTGAAGTTTAGTCCCCGAAACATCGACAAGGGAAAATAAAATAATTCTGCCGAAAAACAAGCCTTTCTTTTTATTTCAACTTACGACATTTCTCCACATTGACTTTGATTTTGAATATTAAGTTATTTACTTTTTAAAAAGAGTTTATATTGAATAGAATGTCTTTCCGTATTCCGTATTATTTACATAAATATTTTAATAAATAAAACAAAGTATTTTTGACCGAAACTTTATTTACGCACATCTTCCTTCAAACAATATTAATTTAAGAAAAAATCTAAATCCATTCATACCTTTTCTATTTATTTCGATTGATAGAAAATTCAAATCCTTTAACAAAATGAGACTGGAAAAATAAAACTATTTAAAATTTGAGTAAATTCTTGTTTCAATAAAGATATTTTGAATTCAAACTTTTCGGTTTACACAAATTTATTTCGACCTGAGATATTAATTTGATGGGATGATATGATTTAAAAGAGAAAGAAACTGCAGGTAATGAATTTCTTTTGCTATTAATTTATTCACTCAGCAAGAAATTTATTTCGATTTATTTCATTTTTTTCTCGTTGAGATATTTTTTGTTTTCCTCTGTTGCTGTTGAGGAATTTTGCTTTTCAGCCGCTCAAAGCCGTATCTTATTTTTACTTTTTTTCTAATTATCATTAGACTGATAATAATAATAATAATGAACAAAATATTGAGTTTTTGTAGATCGCTCAATTCAACTGATTCGTAGATTATTCTTGTGTTTTTATTTTTATTTATGGGAGTCAAAGTAGCAAGTATTTGAAGCATGAAAATTCGATTTAGTTTTTGTTTTTTTCTGCTTTTATTTCCGGGGACCAAATAAAATAAGAAATTATGATGAAGTTCTTTCTATACATATAAACGCAAAAAAGTATTATAAATAAGCCTAGAATTTATGGCTCCGACGTGCTTGCCATCTCGTGTCGTTACAAATGATGAAATATTGATGGCGAATTTGTGAATCAAACTTATTATTATATTATCAATATGAAAGTCCCAATTCTCCTTTTTGAACAAACTATTAATTGTCTAATTTTTCATAAGAAACAAAAAAGTGTGTCAAAAAATAAATGATTATCTTTCACTCTCATGTAAACAAAAATGATTTCTTGTAATCAAACAAAGGGAGCGTGATGTGATTGTTCTTTTATAAGAGTGTTGTGAGAGAAAATATAAGTCTTTTTAATGGAGTCAGTCATTAGGGCAGCTCAAAAATTGATCAAATGAACCAAAAATTAATAGAGAAAAACAAAAGAAAAAAAAAATTATTCTCGTTAAACCTTATTATATTATTCATTTCATTCAATATATTTTAATATCCGTGAAGCCAGTGGCTGTTTGTTTATACAACACAACAGGAAAAGGCAGGAGCAACCAAAATTATTAACACTCAAATTTTCACAAAATTAATGAGACGTTTCGGGATAATTTTATTGTCCCATCATCAGTCCTTCAAAATTGTTCAAGTCCCGGAGTTGGTCATAAGGCATTTATATACAGTGAGGGACAATATTAAGTCCCACCATGCATTTTCTACTTGTGATTATTTCATTGTTTTTAAAAAAATATTATATATTTTTTAATGGAAACTTTCATGTTTCAAACTTAGAAAATCCAAAAGGGGGGGGGGGGGGGGGGGGGGCGCCCCCCGCCCCGCCCCCCTTTCCAATAAAGATTTTCATTTTCTTTTACAAAAACAATGAAATAATCACAAGTAAAAAACGCATGGGTGGGACTTAATATTGTCCTTCACTGTACCATGTGTAGTACATATTGTGTACGGTTTGGTGGGTCGTTTTGCCACTTTATTTTCGGAGCGAAATATAATGTAATACCCGGCAAAAGAGGCCCACCCACATAGACATTACGGATATAAATTTTTTTTTTTTTTTTTTTTCAAATGGAACAATATCTTCTGTGAGAATTTTTACCCCAAAGTTTCGAAATTTCGACTGAAAATCCCAAAATTGTCGTTAAGTTTAGTTCGGTTATAAAGCGACCATATTTTTGGATAACGAGATCTCACTTGCGATGAAAACTGACATTCTAGACACCTCTGGTCCTGCAAGGGGCATATAACTGGCATTTTGAGGCTAGGATGTCAGTTGGAGCGCGCTTCATCGCTATAAATAATGTCCATGAGGGTGGGCCCAAAAAAAAAAAAAAATACAATAATAATATTTATAATAAAATGGATGTTGTGTGAGAGGGGGGGGGGGGGGGGGGGGGGGGGGGAACTTTTGCCGGGTATTACAATACATTTCGCTCCGAAAAAAAAACAACCCACCCTAGTGTAAGGGGGGAATTGTCCCATCTTACTTATTCAGAGAAAATCTCACATAAATATGCATGTAGATAATAACTAAACACTTTCCAAACTGGGAGGCGCGCACTAGTCTAAGGGGAGGGGCGAATAATAGTCTCAATGAGCAATTTTCCAAATGATTGCTAGTTTTATAAAAAAAGAATAAATAAAAAAAACTATTTTTATATAAATTTATATTTTTTTTAAATTTTGGTTTTTGTTTTATTTTATAAAATTGGCGGGGGGAGGGGGGGGCGTCATACGATTAAATATTTTTAAGGGAGGCTTTGTAAGATAAAGTTTGGAAACCACTGACCTAAACAATTTTGAAGAACTCATGATGGGACAATAAAATTTTTCACCCCACTTTCTAAATCAAAAGCTCAAGCAACTTAAACTTGTTTAATATCGATATATAGGTATATTTGGACCCTGTTATGCAATTGTGTGTCAAAGACCAAACATCGAGTTTTGAGAAAATCAACATTAAAGTTTTTTGTTTTCATTGGATTATATATAATTTTTGTTGTCAATTGTGCAAGTAACATTAAATTTAGGACATATTTCATAAAAAATACTATTAATTAAAGCATTTGAAACAATATTCCGTGCTTAACTCAATTTTGAATTTTTTGGTCTTTGACACACCATTTGCATAACAGGGTCCATTTAGCCTTAGTACCCATAACATAACTCGGATAAATATTTCCATTGGCCGTTATTTTTTTTTTTCTTAGATTTTCAAGCACTTGTTCAAGTGAAGGATCAAATTTATAGATTCGGGAGTAATGGAGAAACATTTTTAGGCGGTGTCCCAAAACAAGAAGTCTTGATCTAAATTGGCCTCCATTTGGATATAAAATTTTTAATAACGGTGTCCCTTTCAAATTCAATCAGCCAAGGGTAACAAAATAAGTAAATAGAGACGGGGTCTAGATGGCTCCGATGCCGAAAAAAATAAAAATTTAAAAAAGTAAATCAACGTTTGTATGCTTAAAATATTTTCAGATTAAAATTTTTCGTCATCTCAGGATTAATGTTTCAGTAACCGGCGCCGCTGAAGTATTAAAGTATACTCGCACCTCCTATAACATTTCGACCAAAAAAAGATGATCACTTTTACATTTGTAAATTTTCAAGTTGTAAAATGATAAAATTTTATAGATTTATTTTCTATAAATCGACTTGCATGCTATCTCGCACCCCTGGTTAAGAACCTAAGGCCATTTAATCGAGGGAAATTAGGGACTTTAAACGATAAACAAATATAAATATTACGATACAAATTATCCAGGCACATTTATTTATACTATTATTGAAATCCAAATGATTTAAATGAATATTCATCGGACTGTCTTGGGTCCGAACGCACTATAGTTTTTTTTTTTTTTAAAAAATACTCTTGACTTTTGGAAAAACTGGATGCCTTTTTAATAAAATAGTTAAGACATTTTAAAGTTCTCATACCCTTTAGCTGAATGTTTGATTACTATTATTATTATTGCATATTCTTCAACAAGATACATATTTTACAATGGTACTATTTAGGTTAGATTGATCCAAAACTCTCTCTAAAAACTGACCATTCAAAAAGGAGTTCAAAACCTTATTGAAGTTGAATGACGAATTTAAATAATCAAGACTACACCAAATAATTTAATTTTTTTAATAAAGAAACAAATATTTTAACCGTATTTATGAAACGTGCATTTATTTCATTTGAATCTGTATGCAATCTCATTTAAACATTTTTTTTAAACAAATTTAGGAAGATTTATGATAATTAACTAATAATACCTCTGATTACTTAAACATAAAAAAATTTATAAGCTTTAAGGGCAAAACACTAGGATATTTTTTTTTTCATTGCTATTATAATTAATATTATTTATTAAAAATATAAATAGGTCTTCGACCTTTCACCCATTCAAAAAAAAAAAAAAAAAAAAATACTGTAACGTTTCGACTTCTTATTCTGCAATCGTTTTCAAGTACTGTGTACTTGCTCAGTCTCAAGTGAATTAATTCAAATTACTTGTGATTCAAAGTGGGTAGAAAAAAGTGGAGTAATGTGAATTAATAACTAGACTGCAAATACCATTCTGTAAGCAAACAATAACAATTGGAACAACTTCATTAAATTTAAGACAAACGCCATGCAATAACATCGAAGCAAAACTCTAATAGAGAGTTTAAAATTCTTGAATGATGAATTTAAATAAATATTCATCGGAGCCTAAGGGCAAAACACGAGGATATTTTTTTTCATGCACAAGTGTTTGGTGTTTTTTTTCTTTTTAAAAATCACTGTCTATAAAATTTTTCAATTTTTTTTCTTTAAATTTTTTTCTACAATTACCAACCACTTACCTCAAATTAAATGTTTTTGAATTAAAATATTATATAGTAAAAGAAATTATTGAATCACTTATTACTAATAAGAATTGACTTAACTCACGTTATTATAGTTTTGACAAAACGATAGAATGTTGATTTTCTATAAACAGCAATTTCTATAGTTTCTGATTATCTTTTTGTTTTGAGCAATCGAAGTAAATTGTTGATACTAAATGATTTTTTTTAACATGAGTGTATGTCAGGGGCGTATATAAGGGGGGGGGGGGGGGGGCCCCCCCCCCATATCCAATTATCATATAAAAATATCATCAAATGAAAAAATAACTCCTTACCCAAAATAATTTTTGTTTTGGATTATAAAATATCGTAATAAAAAAAAATAAGTTTAAAAAAAAAAATATTTTAAAATAAAAAATAATAAAAAAAAAATTTAAAAAATTTTGACTTCTGAAAAAATACCACAACCCCTCGTGTATGTTGTGGGGCTAAGCACCCCATAGCGGCCGAGAATAGAACCCAGGTTCTCCAGCCTTCCTGGGGCACCTTATTATTAATTATTCTTATTCAAATAAATAGAACTCGAAAATTATTTCAAATTAGGAAAAACTCATTAAAATATGATTTTGGCTCTTTTAGTAATAAGCGATTCTATTAGTTTCTTTATTTTATAGAATTTAAAGAATAGTCTTTATGTAGTCTTGATTATTTAATAGAATTTAAAGAATGGTGATTATTTAAATTCAAGAATTAATTTTCTTTAAACTCTCTATTAAATGATAAATTTAAAAATTATAGTTTTGCTTCGATATTATTTATTGCACGGCTTTTGTCTTAAATTTAATGAAATTGTTCCAATTGTCATTGTTTGCTTACAGAATGGTAGATTAGATGCAGTTATTAATTCAAATTATTCGGCTTTTTTCTACCCACTTTAAATCACAAGTAATTTGAATTAATTCACTTGAGTTTGAGCAAGTACACAGTACTTAAAAACGACTGCAGAATAAGAAGCCGAAACGTTATACAGTAGGTTATTTATATTTTTAATAAATAATTAATTAAATAGTGATGAGAAGTGGCTGTACACTTTAATTTGGATATAGGAGACGTAGAAGTCAAAGAATTAAATAAAAGACTTTTATTTAATTAATTAATCGCCGACGTTTCGGTCGCAAATCACGACCTTCATAAGGCGATTATTTGTGAGTGAATACTCGCTTAGAGCTTCTTACAATCAATATGAGATAATGATTGATTGTATAATTGTATTATATTGTATAATTTGCAATGACAATTAAAAATAATAGTGTATATCTTGTATTTTGACAATTAATCTTCCTGATAAAAGTCGTGATTTGCGACCGAAACGTCAATGATTAATTGATTAAATAAAAGTCTTTTATTTAATTCCTTGACTGCTACGTCCCCTATAACCAATTTACAAACAATATTATTAATACAAATGTGGTCTATAATTAAAAGCTGCCATAATTATAATTTGAATTAATGATGGGACTGCATCTACCTTTCTATAAAAAAACAACAAATGAATGAAACAACTTCAATAAATTCGACGAGAAGAAATTGTATAGTAAACTTGCAAACATCCATAACAGGTGAAAGTTTTGGATTAGCCTTTATTAATAAATTATAAATTCGGGGCTATTTAAAATGACGTTTTGGAAATTATCAATAATCAATACAAAATTAGATTCATATTTATTAACACCTGGTTGAAAACTCTCACTCATTTCTTTTTTTTTAATTTTGCACTTTCGGCCATTTAGGGGTTTCAACGTAGGTTAATATAAATGCACTGGAGATGTGGCACACACGACTTCTTTTAAATGGATATGAACATTTTTTGATATCAATAATTATCGCACTTACACGCTGCGCGTCAATGAACACGTAACACTTTGTTTCTTCTTAAGATGTCCTGTTCTAAACTACCTTAATAAAACTCTAATTTGAGAAATATTTAATCTGAAATACTGAATCTTATACATTTCTAAGTAAATTTAACGCAAATATAAATCATTTTAAACAATTTAATACAATTAAATTGATAGTAGCGACCGTTGGCATTAGTTGAAACATATCCATATAGGAAATACACTAGGTTATTTATTTCAATTTATTTTATTGTCATAATACGTATTTAGACCTAGGTGTGTCATCTTCAGAAGTTTACACATGAACAATTTCTCTGTTCATCTGGGAATTGATGTGGAGGGGCGAGGATTAACTTCTCGACCCGAGGAGAGAAAATTGTCAGTCATGTGAAAAACTTCTGAAGATGACACACCTAATGCGGAAATACTTCTTCTTCTTCTCTCCTCGCCTTGTCCCGAGATGCGGGGTCGGCCGACCTCACTCTTTCCCTCCAACCCTATCTTATGACCGGAAGAAATATGACAGGCCGGCCGTCGCACGGTCTGACGCCTGTTGAAAAGAGGAAGGAAGAGACAGACATTTAAAGAACTGAAGGACTGCCTGTCCCAGCTCGGGCAGCTCGTGGTCGCCATCCACGTACCCACAAGATGTGGGCCCCTGAGCAAAGTGTCGAAATACGGTTATCAAGTCCATAAAATAAATCGAAACAAATAAATAACCTAGTGTATAATTTATATTTCCTAAATTTAATAAAGAAAAATATGTCGATTTTCAATTTGAGAGACCAAATTCAACATAATCTCTTTATGTTTTGTTGGATATTAATTGAAAATTTTGTTTTTATAAGAATTTTCAATAAAATAGACAGAGAAAAACTAAAATGGAAAGATTATTTTTGAAATTTAGCGTTAATAATTAAATTTTGACATTTTTGTATTTTTTTATTTAAATTGTAATTATTTATTAAAATGATATGGATTTGTGATTAAATTTACTTAGAAACGTGATAAGATATTTCATATTAAATGTTTAATAAATTAGAGTATCATTAAGGTAGATTAGAATAGGGCTTTAAAAAAAAAATTGTGTTTTCATTGACGCGCAGTGTATATTTTTCTCAAAAAAATTTATTTGATATTCAGGTGGAATAATAAGAAGAATTCTCCCCAACCCTTAATGGTTCATTTGATCATTTTTATCTAATTTGATAAAAAAAAAGAGTAACTATTAGAGCAAATTTATAAATGAGATGAGTCGAGAAGAGCGAGCCAGAGGGGGAAATGTAAACACCATTAATCAGAGTGTTTATACTTGCAATGACTGAGAGAGGGAGGGAGAAATTCGCTTTCAAGTGGCCCAAAAGATTCACCATCTAAAGTATAATTTGCCAGAGGAAACATTCGTCTCCCCACCCACCCCCTAGCCAAAAAAAAAAAACCAGGAAAAGACAAACTTATTAATATTTTTGTTTAAAATTAAATTTTTTTTTTTCTCTAAAAATCCAATAAAAATCCCTTCCGGTGGATTTTTTTTTATCTTTTCTTATTGTTTTCATCTCCATCCTATTTACTTTCAGGGAGAATTAATAGCAAATGTTTATTTAATTAAAATATTTTCCAAACTTTCAAACATTCTTTAGAATGTTTGTAAATTGTTGAATAGAAAAGTAAAATGTTTAAGAGGGTGAGGAATTGCCGCCTCCCCCCCCCCACTCCCTTCACTTGCAAACCCACCATTAACTTTTAAATTTTTATTTTTTTTTTTTTAAAGTTCAAATGATAATTTTATTAGCATAATAATAATAATTTTAATCAAAGAAATTAATTAAGATGTAAATTCAAGGGGAATCTGGACAAATCTAATTCGAGTTTAAAATTAAAAAAAAAAAATAAATAAATAAATAAATAAAAATCAAAAAGAAAAAGAGTAAAGATTAAGATTAGAAATAATTTTTTTTTTTAGAAGAGTTAAGATTTTTTTTTTATATTGAAAAAAAAGAAGCGAAAACTGAAGAGATAATAGTGCCCCGCCCATATGGGAATTTAGAAAAAAAAAAATAATTAAGAAGAAGTTTATTTTTGAAATTTGCGGCTGCCGGGTGGGAGTATTGAGTTGGTTAGTGGTCGTGGTGGTAGTGATGGTGATGGTGTGATGGTGGTGGTAAAGAAGAAGCCGAAGGTATTGAAAGATGTATGATGTGTATGCTTGCCGCAGTGGGGCCAGCACACGCTTATTTTAATTGACTGTGCGCTGTATCGGTGGCGCTGTCGGGGCGGCTTCTTAGTTTCTACGCAAACGCAGAATCTCTGGTCGATAAGCGTTTGGTAGCCGGGTGGAGCGAGGCTAGAAACTACCCCTGGTACGAGGAAGGCGATTGGCGATTGGCCCGGGACCTCTCCGCCACCGCGCCGCCCGTGCATTATTAAGCCGGGTGCGCGGGTCCACTGGTGGCCAGAGAGAGGCTAGACGTCGCGGAAGGAGAGTGTTGATACGTTTTTAACACGGAGTGTGTGTTTTTTGTGGGTGCGGTGAACCTTCAAGACGGTTATGCCCCGTGTTGCTCTCAACGGGACTCGATCGGCACCCTCCGGGTACCTGTGGGCGTTGTCATCCTGGCGAGGCCAGTGAGAGTTAATGGGGATGGCACCTGGCATCCACGACGGCCACTGCAGCTAACCTCGTCGTGCCGCGGGCCCGGGGGCCACGATGGTCTTCGCGGCGAGGGCTTTGCTCGCGCCCGGAGGCCTCGCCTTGATCGTTTCGCTTCTCGTGCTGCCTGGTGAGTTATTCCTCTTCAAACTATTATTATATCACTTTTCTTCCTTTCCCTTTTGTATTGTGATGATTTTGAATAATAACCACACCTCTACATATGAGGCGAAAGTCGAGCGCTGAGCGCGTTAACCGCGCGCGCGCACAGTCAATACGCTCTCCTGTACAGCAATGCGCTAGAGATAGCCCCAATCGTGTTTATTTACTAACTCCCTAACACCAAAAAACACACACACATACACACATACACCACATAGACATTAACTAGAATAATACTATCCTCTGGGTAGATGTAGAACGAAAGCGGAAGTTCCTGATCTTTAGAGGATCGAACACTAAGGGTGGGGTGCTGGTGCCAAAAAATGCATTATTTCCTTTATCCTATAATAGATATATGTAAACACAGCCCAATCAGATGCCAAAATAATAAATTTTCTTATTTGTAGCATTTGTAGAATGTAAACACCGTCATTATTAGCGGATAGTTTTACAAACAATTGTATCTATTTGGAAACCAAAATAATGGAAATCTTTAAATCAAATCTACTTTGCATTTTAAATCTCCATTTTTCTTTTATTGTTTGTTTAAATTATGAAATATATGCCCTAAGAGTGGATCGTTTGGTTTTGTAACCATAAACATTTAATATCAATGTTGTTTTTATTTGTCAAGTCTTTTGTTGAGTTTATATAAATATACGGTAGTAATAGTTTAAATAGCCCTAGGACTTTGCATGCATCTAATGTCAGAATTATATTTCCATTTTCATTGAATAGAGCTAATGTTAAAAACATATTTAATAATTTATGTCAGTTCCTGTGTCTTCACAAATCTGTTCAAAAAAAGTAAAAACAATTTTTTTTTTAAATTAAAGAACAAATTTTTCTAATCATTAAGCTCAGTTTAGTATAATTATTTCAATTGATATTAAAAAAGTTGAATAAATTTTTCAAAACGACATTTTTAATAATATTTTATTATAATTTTTTACCACGTGAAAAGAAATAGACAATCCAAAACAAAAGTTTTGTAGTTTGTTATCATATTCAATGAGAAATAAACATTTTTTTTTTGTTGACGTTTTGAGTATAGTTTGTGTTCATCTTCAGGATAATAGCTGTCAAATATTACTTATAAAAATTTATTCTAATAATCAAAGATAATTGAATTTTTGTTTTTTAAAATTATCTCCAGATATAATATTATTTATTTAAACCTGCGTTCGGTCATTTTGTTTTCTAAATATTCGAGTTATTATTTATTTAGAAAACAATTCGGGCTAGCATTTCTATTTTTGAATCAAGATATCATAAATTCTATCTCAAATCAAAATTTGGTAATAACGGTTAGTATAACAATAACAATAGCTATGAAAGCTTCAACTCTAGAATAGCAATGAAGGCCTATTTGATTATTTCAACAATATTTAATTTTTTCTGATTGTCTTCAAATCTTATCGACAACAAAGTTTCCTTGATATAGATTCTCTTAAGATTCCAAAGCTATCTTTAAAAAAAATTTTCTTAATTAAAAAAACAATACACAAACATTAAAAATGAGAGTTCATGAAACAAATTGAAATAAACAAAGATTCACATTCTTTCTGTTAAGCTGCACTCCTCAGAATTTAGACCCTAGTCCTTATTTGAACCTTCAATATTGTTCAAAAATACAGTTTTATTTTATTAAAAGATCTCAATAATAAAATGAAAAATGTTTTGTATAAACAAAAAAAAAATAGGAGCCGCCCCTGGTGCTTGGAGGAGGTGGGGAGGGACCTGGAACAGAACAAACAAGCCCCTTGAGACAAGACAATCGAATAAATAAATAAATAAATCCTTCCGTTTATTTTGTCTGATTGTGTTTATTTAAATGCCTAAATTATTAATCTCCTTTTATATGACATGTCAAAAATATCAATTTTTCTATTGAGTAAGAAATGAATAAAGTTTATGAGGATGACTATTCAAAGTTTTTCTAATATTTTAGACTTGGAAAAATTATCACCATTTTTACTTTACTAATTAATTTAATTTACAATTTTGATTATTGGTCATAAATTTGTCTGAGGGTGATAAGGAACGTACATTTGCCTTTAAGTTAAATAAATTATTAATACACATTAGGGTGGTCCTTATTTATAGAGGTCAAATTTTTTTTTTATAAATTTAATAGCAGGTGCCCGAAGATCTTTTCCATTGCAATAAAAAATAATGTCGGCAAAATTTGAGTTCATCACATCGTCTTTGAAATTTTCAAAATTTTCCTTAAACTAAACATTCTCTTTATGTTTTCGTCCCCAAGGGACTAAATTAATTTCACATTCGAATAAAACTAGAAATTTATTATTTAGAATCTTTTATTGCTCAAAATTACCTTAAATAATACATAATTAATAGAACTAATAAGAAAAAAATGCTTTAAGCATTTGATTGTAACATGTCAAAAAGGACTTTCTTTTTTAATTCTTTCTCGTTCTTGGGCCATAGAACAGTGGTAGAGTACCCGCCTCTTGTGCTAGGGGTTTAAATAATATCCCATGGGCTAATTAGGATAAAATGCGCCTTGAATTCTGATTCTAAAGAGAGATAGATTAAATTGTTTCATCTGTCAAAGTTCCTCAGCAGAAATCTGTTCATTTCATAATTATTTGTCAATCATATTTTTCAGTTCGATTTTATAAAATTATATTTAACAACTGTGTGAGTAGTTGAGAGTTAAAATTTAGTCATCGAATACAATACATTTTCTCTATATACTATTATTTTAGGTAAGAGAAAGTAAAAATTATTATTTTAAAAAGTTGATCTAACATCCATTCAGGTCAAGGCAACGCCAAGATAGAAGCTTCTCTGTAGACTAGTTTTATCTACTAATTTTTACTTAGAAAATTAATTGCTATCTTAAAATGTAATCGTTTTTTTAAACTCTGAGCCCCGTGGGTGACGTGTTCTTTTTCACCGATTTGTTTCCCATTTTGCAGGAATTATTTTTTATATAAAGGAATAATTTGAGAGGAAGCTGCATTAAAAAAATGCAACTTGAAAAATAATTATTATGCTTCTGACCTGAAGTTTTTCACATTCGAGGTCTTTTTATTAAATTGGAATTTTATTTGTTTTCTTATCGGATATAAGTAAAGAGTTTTTTTTTTTTTTTTTTTTTTTCTTTCAAAAGCGAGATTTTTAATTTGAGACCAGTATATCATATGTCAAAACCTGATGGCGAAATATTTTTCTTTCTTTCGTTGTATATTTTAAATACAAATATTCAATCGAGAGATTATACTGTATATTGTTATAGGCCTATAGGTGGGTCACCTTATATATATTGATAGGTCATACCTATTATGAAAGGTAGCCGAAGAATACATATCAAGTTTCATCGAAATTGGTTCATAATTGAGGGCTATCGCTTAAACAAAAACACTAAAGTGTGTCGTCGAAAACATTATTGATATCAATAATTTTCAACTCGGCCAAATAATTGTTTTGAATCCCCTTCGGTATAAATCAAACTTCAAGAAAACTGATTAAATTATTATTTTTTTTTTTTTTTTAGGTTTTAAAAAACACTTTTTTCTCATTCACACTCATACACGTACACACATATTCATGTCATCAAAATTAATTTTTTTTTTTTTTTTTTTTTTGTAAATAAACCAATATGCCCTCTATTCAAATAAATAACAAATCTGATAGTTGATTGTTTTGAAACTGTTTGAAGTTTGAAGAGGGAAGTATCAAAGCAGTATTGCAACTAAATCTTTGGATCCCAAAGGCAAAAGCAACGTTTTAGACAAATGAATAAGTAAAATTTGTTCGAATAATAGGCAGGAAGAGTGGATGTCAGCCAAAAGGAGAGAATAATCCAGAAGACGTTTCGGTTTTAATTACATAAAGCCATCATCAGTTTTTATGAGAATATTGGCAATCTCAAGGTGTACACCATTGAGATGCAGATAGAGTTGTCATATCTCGAGTCAAAAAACAAATTCTAGTTTTAACCTCAGAAGCCTCAATTCCTTTGATGTTTTATTTGCCGCTCAGAAAGTAATTCTACTTTAATACTCAAAACACTCATTGAAAACTATGAGGTTTAAATATGAATTACCGATTGATTTGAAATCCTAACTATAACCTCGAAACCCTCATTTGAGTTTTTTGAGATTCAACCCAGTATAGAATAATTTTTATATGGATTGGAGTTTTTGAGGGCTAATTGTAGATTCTGCAGTTCTGATTTAAAGCTCAAAGTAGTAAAACTGTCCGTAAGTAGGATTTTGAGGTACTAACAGGGATTACTTTCTATGTTGAATCCAATCTCCAAAAAATTAAACTCAACCTTTTTTTAAACATTCACACTTTTTTTTCTTATTCACACTCACACTCACACAGTCTTTTCGGTAACTCAGGCCATTTAAGACTTTAGACGATAACCGTTATATATGATAATTATCTTTTGGGGGTCCAGGCTTTTCTATTTAAACCATCTGGTATCCAAATGGCTTAAATAAAATCATCGGACTGCCTGGGGTCCGAACCCGCGACGTCCGGTATAGAAGGTAGGCACGCTACCTACTACACCAAGCCCGAGGCATTTCGACTACTTCTTCCGCAGTCTTATTCAAGTACTGTACTCCTACTCCGATTCAAGCGAACTAACCTCTAAGAAAAACTTTAAATGAAGTTAGTAGCAAGTAGTACATAGCTTCATTGTACTTTATGTACTTTATTCTACTATCTTCACGTAAATGTCTCTTAGAAGTAAGTTCAGTTGAAACGGAGCAGCAAGCACACAGTCCTTGAAAACGACTGCAGAATAAGTAAAAAAAAAGGAAATTTCTCTTCAGTGTAACATCGTACAGATGCCCACGGGGCTTGGAGTAGTTGGTAGCGTGTCTACCTTCTATACCGAACGTCGCGGGTTCGGACCCCAGGCAGTCCGATAATTTTATTTAAGGCATTTGGATACCAAATGACTTAAATAAAATGCCTGGACCCCAATATGTATAATAATCATTAACGGATATCGTTTAAAGTCTTAAATGTCCTAAGGTGCCGAAAAGACTGTGTGAATGTGAGCGTGAATGAGAAAAAGTGTGAATGTTTAAAAAAAAAAAAAAAAACATCGTACAGACTATTATTATATTTACATTGTTGTAATACACAGGCATTTTTCCAAATGTTCGCATATGAAAAAAACACATATGACAATTCTATTTTCCTAAAAGTCTCTATAACAACTGAAGATATCGCAATAATGCCGAAACTTTTTGTTTAAAGGAGTCTGTCTGTTTTATTAAATAAAGGCTATCTTCCTGGCTGCTGTCCTCCACATCACACTAATTGATATTCACAGCCACATTCAACCAATTGAATAAGTAGTCGAAACGTTGTACAGTATTTGTATTTCAATAAATAATTAATACAAATGTGCTCTATAATTAAAAATTCTCATAATAATAATAATATTCGTAATACAAATCACAAACATACTCTTCTTCAATTTACAACTTCTCCACGTCAAAGTCGGAATACAATCTCTACAACAATCGCCAAAGCAACTCCAAATAACCCTCAACATATGACGTTTTTAAGCTTTATAAGTAAGATTTACATAGAATTTGGATTAAATAACAAAAGGCAAGTTTGGCATCAAAGGTCATTAAAGATTTAAAAATCACTATTTCCGCTATCCGGTGACTTTTAACGATGATGGATGATGTTTTGGTTAGTTTTCTAGAGAATTGACCGATAGAGCTCTCGATAGGGATTTTCTTATTACTCGGTATCTGAAAATAAATCAATCAATAAGACGAAGAGACAGTGAGACAAGTCAACGAACCAACTTTGCTCATTTGTGTGAACGCAAGAGTAGTGCTCATCTCGATAACGGTGCCAGGGCACTAATGGAACCTTAAATTAACTGCCATCCCCCCCCCCTTCCCTACTAACCTCCCTAGATACTATCTTAGATTTATATTGACTGAAAGTTGCTTTAATTGACCATTGTCCCTTTCCTTTTTCACCTTTTTCTTTCCTTCTATTATCTCTAGGGTCCGACCGAAACAAGATTTTCAACCGAAACCGAAACCGAATATTCGGCCTCTACCTTAGTTTCGGAAACCCGAAACCGAAACTTGTATTTCCTATAAAATTTTTTTTCCATTTTACCTTTTTTTTTTTTTTGAATTTTTTTTTTCCCTCCCGTGAAAATCATTTTACCTTTTTTTTTAGGGAGACTAAATTTTTTTCTCCCTCAAGAGCAAATTATTTGACCTTTTTTTTTTTTTGCATGCGAGTCTCATCCCATTTTTTCAGACTCTGGTTTCGGCCGGCCGAAAGGTTCGGCCACTTTTTGGCCGAAACCGAAACTACGGCCGAAACCATGATTTTTGGCCGAAACCGTAACCGAAACCGAATATTCGGTCGGTTCCTAATTATCTCTACTCAGCTTAATATATATTTTGTTTATTTTTACTTTCCCTATAAATGTATATATATATAGGCTATTTTCAAGTCAAAAATTCGATGTCGAGATTTTAATGGATATACACGTTTTGAGGTCCCCTAAATTCAGTTTGACATGAATCCAATACTTTCTCTCTATATATATTAACATATAAAGAGGTAAGAGAAAGTAAAATCAATTATTTTCTAGATTCTCTTTAAAATGTACCAATCAGCATATTCTCATTTTGCCCTTGAAATCTTTTGAAACATACTTTACTCTTGTACTTCATAGAAAAGATAGGAGAAATGGTTGCCATGGTTACAAAATATAAATATTTTCAAATGTTTATAAATTTTACATCTTAAATTTATTGGCGGAAACTAAATATATTTAGACACAAAAAATCTGGTGGGGGTAAGCACAGAACACAACTTATAATTTCCTAAGGTAATACTATTATTATTATACTATTATATGTAGAATGACTTGGCTTCACCGGGTCAGGAGAGATATGACCGAGCTGGGCCTGTCGGAGACTTCAGCATTGGATAGGAGGGAGTGGAGAGGGAGAATAAGGTCCGCCGACCCCGCACCAAGGCGGGAATAATAAAGGGCGAGGACAGAAGAAGAAGATGTAGAATCTGCAGCCAAAACGCAGAATAAAGGCTCTAACAGACAGAACGCGAAATTCGCGTCGCTCAGGCTACGCGCGTATTTCGCGGCGAAAGGCGTTTTTGCTAAGCCACACAGGAAGCGTAATCTGGGCGTACGATCCGGTATTGTGTATATGTTTCAACAACCTTTATTTAATGAATTTATAAATATTTTATAAATAAAGTATTATATTACGAAAGAAATAGAATATCATTGCAAAATTAGATTTTATTTAAATCTTATTTTATTAATGATAACTTTGATTAAATATTTTTCGAGGCTTGTAAATTAGAATAAGATAATACTATTCAATTACCTCGATTCGGACTTTTTACTAATCATAGATTGGCTGCCAACAAAAAACATATTTTATTATTTACTTTTATTTAGTTAGAGGCGAAAAAACAAGTGTTTTTAACTCTATAAGTTTTTTTATTTCATTACTCATCTTGATGATTCGCCTGTTCGCGCGAAGGAGTTGTAAATTTGTACAACTCGAAAAAGCTGTCGCGCGAAAGAGAGCGTTTACGCCGCGTAAGTTCGCCCCCTGTGTGACGGGGATGATACAGTCTTGCCTTATACAACATTTCGCGGCCTTTCGCGGCGTTGAAAAAACGCCAAGCGACGCGAATTTCGCGTTCTGTCTGTTAGAGCCTTAAATGAAAAATAAATTTGTAATCCAACTACTTTGTTCGTTACTGTCTGTACTGGTCGCAAATTTTTTTTAAATTTTAACAGTTTTATTTGAGATGTCGAATAGTTTTTGAAATATTTGACTTGAAATTAACGATTTTTTTTTAAATTAATAAAATAGATTTATCTTCTTCTTCTTTCTTCGCCTGATTATTTCCGCGGTGCGGTCGGCGGAATTTGCCGTTCGTGCGTTTTTGCGACCGTGAAGAAATAGAACAGGCTGGCAAGTCGCACGGTCTGA
This sequence comes from Euborellia annulipes, assembly GCA_023213315.1. Classification (NCBI taxonomy): domain Eukaryota; kingdom Metazoa; phylum Arthropoda; class Insecta; order Dermaptera; family Anisolabididae; genus Euborellia; species Euborellia annulipes. Next base: position 86,554 of record JAKCPI010008316.1, read on the forward strand.
CGCTTGTTGAAAATATAGAAGGAAAGAGACTGGCATGCAAAGAACAGAAGCACTGTCATTCCCAGCTAGGGCAGCTCGTAGTCGCCATCCACGTACCCAAAAGACGTGGGCTCCTGAGCATTAATAAGATAGATTTATAATAGTCAATATTTTTACAATTTTGGAAATTTATTGGCTTTGATTATTCTCAAGGAGAGATAGCAAACTTCCAATGGAAAAATTCTCGATTTTCAGGATGTTTTTTTTTTTTTTTTTTTTTGAATATGGGAACATGAGTATTTTTTCTGGACTCTCTATATCAGGGGTGGGCAAATACTTTTAAGCGCGGGCCAAATGAAATTTTCAAAATGTCTCCCGGGCAGGAGGACTATACCGCAAGCGAATGTTTTGGGTGAAGTTTTTTCTCTGCCCAAGAAATTTTCTTGACAAAAACACTCTAAGTATCATTTTAAAGCATTTGGACAAAGAAATTTGACAGTTAATAATAGATAATAGTAATAATAAATTGTCTTATTTGGGTGTCCATGCGAACAATTCGTGCCCAGTAAAATATGTCACGTGATTTTTAAAGAAATATGATCTCTTATAATTAATGGTCATTAAATAAATCAGTTAATGAAAGATTATAATCGAACAGACCTAGGATCTTGCATACATAAAAGTAGGGATATGGTTACGGCTGTTCGAAATATATATATATAATACTCTCTATTATTTATATACAATATTTCATTATTTATATGTACACTACGCACACTAACACTGTTGATTTCAACAAAATCGCACAAAAGGGATTTTTCAACGGGCCCGATAAAGTAATCAAAAGGGCCGTCCCTGCTCTATATTGTCCATTTTAAGAAAGCAAATTGGCCAATCAGAGCTTGACAGACAGACATGCTGACACTCCATTATTATATATTTATAAAGAAAGATTTTATTTCTCTAGTTGTGTGATAGTTGAAGAGTTAATTTTAGGAAGTAAGGATGAAGAATAAATTGCACTTAGACAATTCTTATGGGGTTATTTAACAAAAATTACTTCAATGATGATCTTTAAAAAGTGGGCGAATAAAGGCGAGAGCCAAGGGCAAAGAGAGGACAATTGCGATATGGCGTGAGCAAAATCTTTCAATTAAATATAATAAATGCATGAATGAACTAATGAAAGAGAAAGTAGTTTGGGTAGAATTATTCAATGAAGACGCTTTAATTAAATTACAATGTACCAATTTATTTACATTTACTAATATAAAGATTAGATCAATAAAAAATTTTTTAAACCAGAGGAGGATTTTGAATAATCGCAAAAGATATAATAATTGGGTTCAGATTGCCGTGAAAATATTTAGTATCTTCTCCGTTTCTTCTGGTTTATTGGAATCGATAAAGAGATTGAAAAAAAAAATATTTTGAAATTACTGAACGTCACATTTCAGAATATTGCTCTTTTTTTTGTTTGTCGAGGGTTGCTGCCAGTTAGGGCTTTATTGTACCGAGGGACGTTCAACACGCTGATTCTTTGAGCCACGTACTCGAGTTTTCGCCGCGCTTGGCATTGCTTAACTGCAACGATTTTGGTGCTTGATGTTCTAATTGGTTGTCAGGCCTCCCATATATGCAACTAGGTTAGGTTAGGTTAGGTTGAAGTGGCCGTTCCCAGAGAGGGAACACACTTATGCCAATTAGGCCCTTTGTGATACCATGGTGGGGCTATCCCCCTTTCCTACCCCAAGAGGACTTCGGCAGGATGTTTGAATTATTTGCGGCAAGCTGGATTCGAATCCGAGCCGTGTTGAGACTTCGGACTCCGTAATTCTCAGCTTAGCCTGCTTAGCCATTGCCTCCTCTATATGCAACTAGAAATTGAGTTAATACGGTAGTTTATTTGGGGCTAGAGGGCTGGCGGGGGTATAAAAATTTCGGTTGAACTTTTTTTTTAAGGTCTTTTTCGGCGTCTAAGGCCATTTAAACGCCATCCCTATTTATTTCAAACGATTGAAATTAAATAAATATTTCTCGCTTGGGACGGGAAGCGAACCCGGGATCCCGGCGTGAGAATTTTGCGGGACTCACTTTTTTGGATCCCAAAACATGTTCCATCAATATCGATATGTTGATATCTAATTTTTGAAATGAATCCAATACTTTGTTCAATATATATTAACATATATATAGGTAAGAGAAAGTAATAATCATAATTTAAAATTAAACGATTGATAAAAACAAATTGGAATTATCATTCATCAGAGAAAAAAATATACTATGCCTTTATTAAAAATTGTATCTGCTTAATATTTAATAATAAAATCGTATAAATAAATTCAATATATGGCAAGGGAGGAATGGAAAAAAAAGATAGTTAGGAACGAAAATTTATTCACAACATCCAATTTAAATAATAAAATCGAGATTATATATAATTCTTTAAAATTAATAATTTTTATTTTCTAAAAGAAAAAGGTACAGTGAGCGTCACAATTAAATCTCCACCTGAGAGATAGAGCCTTTTTACTTTCTCTTACCTATGTATATATGTAATATATATATATATATATATATATATATATAGTATATAGAGAAAGTATTGGATTCATGTCAAAAATTCGATGTCGAGATTTTGATGGATCTTCACGTTTTGAGGTCCCCTGAATCCAAGAAAGTGGTTTTCGCGACATGGTCTGTCTGTCTGCTCTCTCTCTCTCTCTCTCTGTGTGTGTGTGTGTGTGTGTGTGTGTCGGGGTGTGTGTGTCTGTGTGTGTGTTCACTTTTAAGCATGAAGGAATTGAGCTACGAGGTTGAAATTTTATATATAAGTTAAACACCCCCCGGGACCAGAAAAATAAGCTTTTAATCAAAATCGGCCAAAGAGTACTAGTACTTTACTGATGTACTTTTTCAGTTTTTTTTTATTTTTTCAAAATTTGCTGAAACGATTTTTTTTTTTTAATTCAAAAATCAATTACCGGTATTTTTTAGATGCTCTTTAAAATGTATATTCTCATTTTGCAATTGAAATCTTCTGAAGACCACTTTACTCTTGTATTTCATAGGAAGATAGGAGAAATGGTTGCCATGGTAACAAAATATAAATATTTTCCCATACTTATAAATTTTACATCTGAATTCAAATGTTCCGTACTGTCGGGAACTAAATATATGTCGACACAAAAAATCTGGTGTGACAAGCACAAAACACAACTTTCGATTACCGAAGGTAAGAGAAAGTTGTGTGCTGTGCGCCAGTCACACCATATTTTTTTTTTATTTATTTTTCGGCGATAGAGCCTTGAGTATATGGTGTATAGTGAAATAATTTTAATGACTTTTATGGTAAAATAAAATCATCTGTACTAGATTTTTTTTACCTTTAGGTCATTAAAATTATTTCATATTTACTATACCATATACTCAAGGGTCTAGCTCCTAGGTGGGGACTTAATTGTGGCGCTCACTGTAAGCACATACAAGCGAAAAGAAATAAATAGGCCTACTACCTGAATTGATGGATGTGTCGATCATCTGCTTTTTCTCACTCACTAACTAATAGCAATTTATCTCGACTGGCTGGACTCGCTTTCATTCAAGGGCAATTGGCGTTTATTTGTCACCATGGCAACCAGCGAGGGGGTGAGTTGAGCCGCCAACGACACCAATTTTTCTAGAATAATAAATACATTTTTTTTTTTAATTAAATACATTCATTATACGAATTATTTTCACTGAAATTTGAAATAAGGCGAATAAAAAAATAAAAATTTATTCTCTTTTGACATGATTTGTTATTATAATACCAATGGCATATCAACACTATTGGCTTTAAAATTTATCCCCCTGAAATTCCTACCAACCAAATGAATTAAATAGAGACGGGGTCTAAATGGACTCCCATTCCCCATCCCAAATTTTAATCAAAAAATAAAAATAAATAATACAATTTTTTAAAATTTAGTTCCTCAAAATGTTCATTTAGGGTTTCACTCAAGTTCGGTTGTAGCCGCTCGATTTATAGCTTATTTTATGAACAACAAAAAATTATGAATAAAGAAGAAATTGGTCCAACGTTTTGAACACCGAAAATATGTTGTTGTTTTTTTTATTTACCCTCTCGGCTACTGAGGCCATTTAGGGTTTTTTGTATACATATTATGTTTTATTTTTTAAATATACAAGGGTGCGGCGCGAGAACTTCGTTATTTTAAATGAATCGTATATTTTCTCTCTATATATTTCATATATGGACCCTGTTACACATTAGTGTGTCAAGCGCCAGCTACTGAGTTTTGAGAAAATTAACATTAAAGTTTTTTGTTTTGATTAGATTAGGCCTATATATAATTTTTTTGTCAATTGTGCAAGTAACATTAAATATAAATTTTTTGAGGACATATTTCACATATTTTCATAAAAAATACTATTAATTATAATATAGCATTTGAAACAATATTCCGTGCTTAACTCAATTTTTTATTTTTTTTTTGGCGCTTGACACACTAATGCGTAACAGGGTCCATATAGGGTAAGAGAAAGTAAAAATGATAATACAAAAAGTTAATTTTAATTAATTTTTATTACATAGTGGTGCATTCTTGACGATAGCATCACGAATATCGTTCTTCAGCTGATCGAGGGTTTGAGGACGATTGATATACACCAAGGATTTGAGATATTAAAAAAAAAAAAAAAAAACAATCACAGGGTGATAAATCTGGCTGGTTATATAAAATATACATTGTAGAAGGAAGAGACAGATATATAATGAACAGAAGGACTGTCAGTCCCAGCTCGGGTAGCTCGTGGTCGCCATCCACGTACCCACAAGATGTGGGCCCCTGAGCAATTTCTTTCTTATGAAGTACAAGACTAAAATATACTTCAAACAATTTTAATGATAATATTCTAACCCCAATCCAAAACATCAGAGATGCAGGAAATGATGTGAAATAAAAAAGTGCTCCTCGCGGAATAATAGATGTAGACTCTCTCCATATATAGATAGGTAAGAGAAAGTAAAAATCGAAAAAGGGCGACAGCCAATCAAACAACTTTTGTATACCGAAGACAAAATAAATTTGTCTAAAGTGAGGCTATTCAGTCCAAATTTACTTTTAAAGGTTGGAAAAAATTAACTCAAAATCAGTCAGCTAGTCCTCTAGACTTAACATTGTCCTTTATTGTACTTTTTGGTTTATAATTAATTCCTAATTATGAAGGCCTATAACATTTTCGCTTTTATGCAAATAAAATTGCTTCTCATATGCATTACTTTAAGTTTTTTTTGATTTAATATATTACAATCTTTAATTCTTTAACATAAGGGCTTTCAACTAGAATCTTGAAAAAAAAAAATTAAAACGAAAAAATTTTAAATATAGAAATTTATACTGGCGGGGTGGGTTCTTGTTTTTTTATTTTTTATTTTTGTTTTTTTATTGTTTTTTTTTTTTTTTTAATTTTTTTAAAGGGGTTGTTGGAATTTGTTTTAATTTTTTATAATTTTAATTAATTAATTTATGTTTTTTGTTTTTGTTTTTTAATAATAATTTTTTTTGTTTTTTTTTTAAATATTTTTAATTATTTAAAAATAATTTATTACTCCTATAAGTGCTAAGAAGAGTTGTTTAATTAAGAATATCAATTTTCTTTAGTGATTAAAAAAAAAAAAAAAAAAACTTTTGCTTCACTCATTTATCAAAAACTACAAATAAACGCCTGTTGAAAATCAACACTCGCCGAGAAGAAAAATAGCAAGGAGATAATTAATGAGACATATTTATTTATGTCAAGGATAATAAGGAATTTTTTAAGAAAAATGTTTGTGTGTGTGTGTGTGATTGGTTGTTATAAACGTAGAAAGAAAACAAAATTAATTAACAATCTCCGTTTTCCTCTGAGTTTCGATTAATTATCTAAACAGGGATTGAGCAAGCGCCCATTGGAAGGGGGGTGGGGGGGGGTGGGCAAATTGACACACGCGTGTCATGTGATGTTCACATCAAATACACGGCACAAGCAGCCCTAAATAGGTTTGCTTTCTACTCTCTCTCTTTCTTGTCTAAAAATTATTCCTTTTATTTGTTGTTCAATAATTGAGGGATTTGTTCTACTGACTTCTATTTTGCTTTTTTACTTTCTCTTACCTCTATATGTGTTAATATATAGAGAAAGAAAGTATTGGATTCATGTCAAAAATTCGATGTCGAGATTTTGATGGATATACACGTTTTGAGGTTCCCTGAATCCAAAAAAGTGATTTTCGCGACATGGTCTGTCTGTGTGTCTGTGTGTCTGGGTTCAATTTAAAGCATGAAGGAATTTAGCTAGGAGGTTGAAATTTTATATTTAAGTTAGACACCCCCATGGGACGTGACACGAAGCTTTTGAACAAAATCGGCCAAAAAGTACTAGTACTTTACTGATGTAGTTTTTCAGTTTTTTTTAATTTTCTCAAAATTCGCTCCAACGATTTTTTTTTTAATTCATAAATCAATTATTTTTTAGATGCTCTTTAAAATGTATATTCTCATTTTGTGATTGAAATCTTCTGAAGACCACTTTACTCTTGTACTCAATAGAAAAGATAGGAGAAATGGTTGCCATGGTAACAAAATATAAATATTTTCCCATACTTATAAATTTTACATCTTGAAATTCGAAAGTACCGTACTGTCGGAAACTAAATATATCTCGACACAAAAAAACTGGTGTGACAAGCACAGAACACAACTTTCTCTTGCTGAAGGGTAAGAGAAAGTTGTGTGCTGTGCGACCAGTCACACCAGATTTTTAATACAGTAAAACCACCCTTATTGTATTTATCATATATTATTTTATTTATTACATATATTATTTAAATATAAATTACTTTTTTTTTGTATTTTAATTAAACTGTATGGTGCAACATTGTGCAAAATGTTCGTTCAGAGGGTGAAGAGGAAGGGGGAAGGAGTTCCCGAGTTTGATTACTCGCTTGCTTCCCAGTCTATTTTGTTCTTAAACAAAAATGAGTTAGGAAAACGAAAACCTGTGATGAAGATGAATGAGAATCAATTTTTAAGAGAGGTTTTATTGTAATTTTGAACAAATAATTGGGAAGAATCTCTTTTTTGAAGTATGTGTTCTTCATTTTGGAGTTTTTTAAATGTTCTCTACGAAGAATATTTTGAGCAATAAAGGAGAAGATGTCAGCCAAAAAGGATAGCCTCTATCGAATTAAAATCCCAATGAAATACAATTTTGATTATTATGATTTTTGAAGACTGAAATTGCACAAAATAAATCACAAAAATCATTCTCATACCGAATCTATAAACCTCGTTATCTCAATTTTCTTTAAAAAATTTTTATGATCAAAAATTGTATTACTCGGGATGAAAATGATTTTCTCCAAGATATTTTTTTTTAAGGTCTTTTTCGGCAGCGGGGGCCATTTAGACATTTAGGCTCTATTTATATCATTTGATTGATAGCCAATTCAAATGAAATAAATTTTTGTCTCATAAGACGGAATATGAACCTTGGATCCCCAGCACAAGAGGCAGAAACTCTACCAGATATAGTCCAAGGGAGTAAGATATTTTGTAATTTGTTACAGGCCGGATGAAGGCATTGCATGCCGAAACTGTTTTGATTTCAGTCTCCAAAAAATTTGAAAATAAAAAAAATAAATATACTCAGTAGCCAAAAGGGGAAAAATAATAATAAATGAATTTTTAACATAGTTTTAGAAAAGAAGTCATTCCATGTTAAATCAACACAGTAAAGTACAATTTCCAACCTGACCATCTCCGATTTTAATAAAATTTGGTGTGTTCATTGCACATGATGAGAGAATGAAAAATGCCAAATTACAGAATTGTAGTACAAGTAGGCCAACAAAAAAACAAAAGTAGTTGCTGTCCAAAAAATGCCCAAAGTTCGGAAAATATCACAAACAGTACAGACAAATACGCCTCCAACTTCTGTTGTAATAAAGATAGAACTGTGAAACAAGTAATTTTGGAAAGGTCTGCAGACCCATGGGAACAAGCTTTCAAATGATGTGCAAAATGGCCACATTCAAACTAAGTACATAATTAAAATCAGTGACCTTGACTTTTGATCTTGAATAACGAAACACCCCACTTTCAAAATATGTACAGCTATGTGATGCAATAAAGCAATGCAAAGTGTTAATGTAGACTGTAACAGAATCACATAAAATAAATGTTAACTGTTGAAAAAGTTGTGTATTGGCAATGTGAATAGACCAATAGCAACCATTCTTATTTTGACCAATCACAAACTTAAAATATAAACGAAATTTTATAAGTTCAAAGGGGACCTTCTAAAGATTACAGAAAATTTATTTTCATTTAGGAATTCCTATAATTTTCAGCGTTATTAATTGTTGAAGTTGAGTTGTCGATATAGAAAATTTATGGGCAGGATATTCATTCAAGTCCATGACTGCTTGGAATAATTAAATAAAATTCCAAGAATTCAAGAAAAAAATGCAAGGCTCCTTTGCTTGAACAGGATTAAGACAAAACGGGGGCCATCGGATAGTGCGGCTAGTTTAATAAAAATTTTAGAATATAGAGGATACATTTTATAAAAACTTTTTGGTAGGGCCTACTCTTTCCCTCCATCAAACATTTTTATCATTAGAAATTGGATAAAAGAGTAGAAATAAATAAATGTTAGGTAAATCTCGTCCAAGGTAGGGAACGAGAGAAAATTTAATGTTTGTTTACGTCAAGTGTTTTCTCTCTCCCTCTCTAGCTTTGAAGTCCGATCGAAGTTCTCTTATGACCATCCAATAAGGATATTTGTTTATCCTACACACAAAACAAACAAATGATATTCGGTGATTTCTACTTTCTCTTACCTATAAATGTAGATATAGGCCTATATAAGAGAGAGAGGAAGTATTGGATTCATGTCATAAAATCAAGGACTAAATTTTGATGTAAATTGAGCGTTTTAAGACCCCCTGAGTTAAACAAAAATGGCTCCCTCAAAATGATCTGTCTGTTTTCAAAATAAAGCATCAAACAATTAAGCTACGAGGTTGAAATTTTACATTTAAATTAGGTACCCCCACTGAGGCGTGCTTTTAAATAAAATCGGTCAAAAAGGACTAGTGCTTTACTATGTACTCTTTTCAGTTTTTT
>JAKCPI010008317.1:0-17138 GCA_023213315.1 Euborellia annulipes
CACAATTAAAATTTATTGCACATTAAAAAAGATTGCCTAATGTTCATTATTTCACTTCTTGTGCATTTCTGATGTTTAATATAAATCTTGTATATCTTCTCAAGCACTTAAAGTGCCAGAGACATTATCGCCCCTTATTTAGCCCGAAAATATATTTATCCGTTTAAATTTATACCTCAATTAGACTTAATTAATTTGGTTAATTCTTATATTAAATCACCCTTGATTAGTTAATTATTTTTTAATGTTCTAAGAGAGTCTCAACGAGGGGAGTTAATGTCCAGGTAACAATCTTTAGATTATGTTAAAAAAAGGTGAAATAAATTTGAATAAATAATTGCTATTCTTCTTAATTAAGGGTTTAATGGTTCTCTTCTTTTGGAAAATTAAAAAAAAATTAGATTGTATGAAAATATTTTGGTAATAATTGTATGGGAAAAAACTTTTCTTTATTTCACTTATAAATTTTTAAATTTGCGGAAATTCAAATATGTGAGTTAAATCATGTTATTTGAAATTCTCTCGTGCTAAAGGAGAAGAGAAAAGGTTTTGATTTATAAGTTCTATAACCCTCTAAACGTCTTATCTTTTAGCTTGTATTAAAAAAAAAAAAAGAAAGAATTTGGTTAGATTTTATTAAGGAATTACAGATTTATTTAAGGAATTGGCCCAAGGAGGCTTAAAATATCAAGGAGCTTATGTCACAAACAAACGTGTCTGGTTCCGGAATGAGAAAGAAAGTATTAAGAAAATAAGAAAGCAGCCATGCGTGTGTCTTTTTTCCAACTCGTTTCCCATATTTGTAGGATATTTTGGACTTGGTAAAAAAAGAAAAAAAAAACAATGGCTGTCCTGGCGATGCGAAAACGAATAATGTCGAGCGCTTTAGGGCGGAACAGGCTTGGCGAGTATTCCTTGGACAGACGGCACTTGCTCTTTCTTGATTGCCAAGATTGCCAACGCCAAAGAAAGAAGGAAAGAAAGAAAAGAAAGAAAGAACCGGCCCCGGGTCGGCCACCTTCTGCTTTTCTTCGTCTCTTTTACTCAAATGCGACAGGATACCTACGGGTACAGAGAGGCTGCTGCCAAGTCAGGTTGCTTTCGATTCGATTTGAATGTCATAAGAGGTACAACCTGCCCACCAAATTCACACCTACTACTTATGATTTCATACACTCCCAAACCTGCAACACAAGAATGATTTGTAAAGGCAATTATAATGATAGCAAACTATTAAAATAATTTTTCTTAAAATTTTCCACCATATTATTTTGGACGTAATAATAATAATAATACATTTTTGAAGCATAATTGAGCAAGATTGATTCCTGCACCTAAAACCGTTACGAAACGCTGCATTCCCTTCCAAATTCAGGCCGTTGAGCTTGTGAGAGTGTGCCCAGAAAAAATGGATTTACTCACTGATGGAGATCATCAAGTAACACAAAGAAAAAGACAGAATAGACTCAAAACCAATTAATAAATCAAAAATTCAAGAATGTGATTGTGAATTTTGGGTAGAATTTTCACCTCTGTAGTTTCGAGAATGTAATTTTATATGTTCGTATAGACAGTGATTTTTTTAAAATTCTTTTTCGGCATCTGAGGCCATTGTTAGATCTCTTCATCTGATCTCTAACACAAGAGGCGAGACTTCTTCCCCTGAGCTATGATTTAACAGTAATAATAATATCATTGTTCACGGAACTAGGAAGCTAGTCAGAGAAGTTATCTCTGAACTTCTACAGATATTTAATTCCAATTCTTTCTTTATTTATTATACATATATGAAGCATTTTCTATTTCACTATCATTATATAATAAGTCTAGGCCCATCTTAATTCTCTCTGGCTCCCAGATGTCTGGTTACGCCTGTGAATTTTATATCAATGAATAAAATGACTTTTTTTGGGTTCTCATTTTATTGGAAGATAAATTTAATATTTCATAAGCTGAAAAGATGTAATGAATTGGAAGAGAGCAAAGCAAGTACGGGTGTAGCAAATAAAGAGAGCCTTTGGATTATAATCCTACAAGGACTGAGGATGGGCGATAAACGTCTCCTTTTTGGCATTTGGCATCCAAAGGCTGTCTTTATTTGTTGCACCCGTACTTGCTCTCTTCCAATTTAATATTTCATGCAAACTTCATTATCTCGAGAAAAATCAATCAAAATAAACCTTGATTCTCTAATATTTAAGAGAAAATTTAAAATCTTAAAAAAGTAATTTCTTTTGAAATGATCAAATGTTTTATTCTAGTTGAACAAAACACTAAAATAATGATATAACAAATGAGGCTTTAGTGAAAAAGTGGAGAAAACTAGATGTTGTTGGGTTTCAAATCCCACCTGGATTTTAGTGATGGATTCCACACCTCTGAACCGCAAGGGTCTCTCTCTTTTTCTTTCTTTTTGCAAAAGTTGATTTATTTCAAGGAGGTTTTTGTTAAAAGTGCAATTTGTTTATGCTCTGTTGTTGTTAGGTGGACTCTCCCCGAGTCGTCTGTCTGTCCCGTGGGCGACCCGAGTTTTAGCTCTCGCTCTTTTCTTTTATAGGCCCAGTTGGACTTAGAGGCCAACGCCCCTTGCTACTGCCCGCCATTGATAACCCCATCAGCATCAGCTCCAGTTAGACCTGATGTCTCATCCTTAATGATCGCATGCCTTTCAGATAACTCATCGCTTTTTTTGGAAAGAAAAATTGCACCAATCATTATTGTTATTATGACTTCTCCGTCTCGCACTTTGTATCTTTCTAAGTAGGTTTATCTGAAAAAGATCACGGAAATTCAATAAAAATGTCGTTTATTGATACAGGTGTAGGAAGGTACTCGACCAAAAAATTGCCGAGCCATTTTAAATTACCTTGACCCTACTAATAAAAATAATCAAGAATCAGCATATTTAAATAGAAATTGATGTTTTTGTTTGACACCTTCGCTTCGCTATTTTTACTAATTATTCTTATTTTTTAAGTGCCTCGTAAGGCCGCACACGGTCGATTTTAAATCGACTATACTATTTAGTTGAATTGGCTTAAAATCGTGATGCATAATCAATTTATACCCAACTCAACTGTTTGGTTGTGTTGTATGTGCACAAAGACAGACAGATACACTGACAGACCATGTCGCGAAAACCACTTTTTTGGATTCAGGGGACCTCAAAACGTGTATATTCATCAAAATCTCGACATCCAATTTTTTGACATGAATACAATATTTTCTCCTCCCTCTATATATTAACGTCTATATAGAGGTAAGAGAAAGTAAAGAAATAAGATTTAATTGTGTAACTTTCAAATACAATTTTGTTTTGAAAGCTCTCAAAAATTGAATTCAACTATTACCATTTTGTGTTTTTTGACATTACGAATTGTTATAAAGTCAGTTAAATTCATTAATTTAAAAAAAAATTTATATATATATTAATTAATAGTTATATTTATGTGATAATTACTACTCTTCAATTACAAATAAAATTACTTAAAAAAAAATTTCTTAATTAATTAATAAAAATTTTAATTTTTTAAAATTTATTCTTGATCTTTGATATTGGCCAATTTGCAGACTGTATCAAAGATTAAAAATTTTTAAAACAAAAATAGTTTGAATAGGACAATTTTGTAAATAAATGCCTTAGCCGAAAGGTGCAGAGGAGACAGGGCCGTTATACATAGCCCATCTCAAAAAAAAAAAGGCTGAGCCCACCAAATATTCAAAGAAATAACGCAATTTGTTTTGATTTTGCTCTGTTGCTATGCTAAATTTTCGAATTTAAATGATTTTTTAACAAATTTATGACAAATTAGGATACACAGGCTGAAACGTCTTATTCTGGGAGTTTTATTGAACTTAGAGCATTCCAATTTGGCTGATATCTCCATCCTTCCATTATAAACTTTAAGGTTATTCTTCAGCGTCTAAGAAAAAATTTAATTGGTTTTAGTTCTTATTTCTGATAATATTAGCTATAATAAACCACAAAATTCAAAAATTAAAAAAAAATAATTAACAATAGAAGGGAAAGGATGGATTCAAGGGCGTCCGCAGGATTTTTTGCAGGGGGGGGGGGTTGGGGGGGCAAGTCACTTCCAGATAAGTTAAAAAAACGTATTTTGATATTAATAATGTTATACATCTCTTAGTATTTAAAGCTTTCTCACCGCGGCAAGGTGGATGTATACTGTGAAAGATTTTTTTGTATTTTTTTTTTGTTTTATACATTTTTTTGTATCATTTTAATTTTCCAGGGGGGGCAAGTGCCTGGTTGCCCCCCTGCGGACGCCCATGGATGGATTCTCTATCCCAGTTGCGAGGCCTATTCTAAGAATTTTTGACATTTTTTGGATTACCGATGTGATATTTTTTCATCTCGCTATTTATTCTAATAAAATGATTCTTTCTTCTGCGTAGGCTTTTCTGCCGGTCATTTGGCGATTCGGGTTCACTGTACCGTGCGATCTCGCTTAATTGAGCCTGTTTACAAGATTTCAAAATCATGGACCTTGAAATATGGTAAGCAACATAAATGTTTCTCTTTTTTTTCATCCATAGATTTATTATAATACCATTCTATGCTCCAAAATCCCTTTATAAAATTTAATCAAAATCAAACTCAGGCTCTAGTTTCAATATAATGTGATCCTAGTTTTAGTGACATTTACCTATATTTCATAATATTCAGAGGCGTAACAACATTGACGGCCCCCCCCCCGCAGGTACAAGAATGTCGCCCCCTCCCAAAAAAAAAAAAATATTTGTTAATAATTCCAAAAATGTAAAATTATGTATTTATTATTTAATGGTGCCTCAAACGGCTTAAAGTTTAGAAAAATCCAATTTTTACAGTATTTTTTAACTTTAGATAACTCTAAATACAATTTTTCCAATCCCTGAATGAAAAAACGTATATTTACGATATTCTATAGTTCTTCAACTTTCCAAAAATCATTCTAAGGGGTGAGGTCCTAAAAAAATCTTGTAAATTCAAAATTAAAGCCACTTTAGAGCAAATTTTCTATTAAAATTTATTTTTCTCTACATCTTTAAAACAATTCCTGATGGGGCACAACTGATGGCATTTTTTGAATCAGCGCTACCCTTGTACATAACAGCAACATTTATTGTACTTTAGCTGATAATTAAATTTATTGTTTTTATTTCATAATTTAAGGTGAAATAAAAGATAGTTTTTGACACATTTTTATGACATAGTCATAGGCTACTTTAAATTTATAATTATGTAGAACAGCCAGAGGAACATTTACAAATGAATTCCAAAGCAGGATGGAAGTTAGTGCTGGATGTCAGATGTAAATGACAAATTGTAAGAAGAATATCGTCAGTTAAATAAAAGGTCCTGTAAAAAAAAAAAAAATTTTCTTACTATATGTCATCATTACATCCCACTTGCTGCAGTACCTTCCATCCTGTTTTACTTTAAATTTAATTTGACTAAAAAAAGTCACAAATAAAAGATTTTAGCTTGCATATTTTACAGATTATAGTGATCTTTTTAGTTTTGCTAGCCTAAAAAAATACTGCTTATTTGGCTTTTAAAATCTAAATTGTTAGAAAATCCATATTTTTAATAAAAAGGATTATAAGATTAATTCTCAGAGAGCCAAAAAGCTCTCAAGGAGAGTTATTCCCAAACTTACTATAATTTCTATTTTATTTTTTATTATTAACTTTGATTTTTTTTTAAGGATGTTAATTTACATAACACACTTAAATTAATATTAAAATCTCTATTTTTAAAATATATATTTTCCGTCCAGGTGGCAGGCATCTCTGCAGTGCCAAAAAAAATATTCAAAAACTCATTTAGCTAATAGATATAGTTTAGTTTTTACTAATTTAATAATTTCCCAAGGTCTTTTTTATGCAAGCTGGCCTTGTTTGAATGTTTTTATGAATGGAAAAAAATTAATTTTGCTAATTGTCATTTTCTTGGAAAGAATTTTTAAATTAGACTCACTTCAGATCAATATATACAGAGAAAAATATTTTTGGTTTCTTTCTTTCCCGAGTAAAAATGATTAAAAATGATCGAGGGATCCACACGTCCGCAGCAGGTCTGCATAGTGAACACTTAGGGAACACGCACCAGGAACACCTACAGTAGATCGAAAGTGACCAGAAGAAAAATGTGTGTCCCTGGTGCGGGCGATACACAGGGATACACATGCCCGCACCAGGGACACACATTTTTCTTCTGGTCACTTTCGACCTACTGTGAGTGTCCCTGGTGCGGGCGTGTGTATCCCTGTGTGTCCTTGGTGTGGATGTGTATATCCCTGTGTATCCCTAAAGTTTCACTATGCAGACCTGCTGCCGGCGTGTGGATCCCTCGATCAATTTTAATCTTTTTTACTCGGGTTATTAAAAGTAATTATTAATAAATTATACAATTTTACATAAATCAGGCCATACCTCTGAATTAACACTTATTCAGGTCTATTCTCTAAAAACAGACGTTAAAATTTAACATCTACAAATGTTAAAAAGTAATGAAATAACAACGTTAACTTTTATTTCTCCAAGTAAAAACGTTAACTTTTAACATCTGTAAACAACATTAATTCATTTTAACACCTCCTTGCCTCAAATAGCAATTCTGTAAACAAAAACTTTAAAGCCAAAGCGTTAACATTTAGTAAATAGTGTTTAAAATTAATGTCATGTCTAGGGGGCGCCTTTAATATATATTTAATAATTTTAACATCATATTTAAAATAAAAATGGCGTCCTTAACCTAAAAAGTAAGGTTATGATTTTGATAGCTTTGAAATAAAAACATGTTAACGTTTCTGTTAAAACTTTGTTTAGAGAGTAGAATTTTTTAACGCTTATTGTTTTTACATTACTTTTTAACACCCATTTGTTGATTTTAAATTTTAACGTCTGTTTTTAGAGAATAGACCTGACTAAATACTTTAATAATTTTAAAAAATCCCGACCAGGAAATGATAAACATTCCCCTCTTATATTTAATTTTTTTTAAATTAAAATAACATTTATAAATAGCTTATGTTTAAAAATTCTAAACTAGACACAAATTAGGGGTAGTCCACATATTTTACGTATCTCGTTAGGTGGGGGGAGGGGTCTGGCCAAAACGTTACTAATTGTGACATGGGGGATCAGGAAATTTCTCTAAGCATGACATAACAATTCAAAGTTGAATTTATAAAATTTTTTGAGTTTGAAAAGATGGGATGAGACTCGCATACTAAAAAAAAGGCCAAATGATTTTTGCAAGAGTGATAATTTTAGCCACGAGGAAAAAATTAACTAAAAAAAAAAAAAAAAGGTAAAATGATATTAATTTTGTATAGGAGATTTTAGGAAAAAGTTTAAAACAAGTTTCGCTTTCGCGGGGGGGGGGGGGGGGGGGGATAGTTTTATGTTGTGACATAACATTTGTAGGGAGTTTGTTTTTAGGGGCGTATCCAGGTGGGCCGAAGGGGGGCACTCGCCCCCCCCCCCCTCACCGCCCTAGGCGCATCAAGCCTTTGGCGCCCCTCATGCATTCGGCTTTCCGGCTTTTTACCCCAATATCAGTTTTTTCCCGAGTCTCCAGCTTTTTCCCAAAGTCCCCGGCTTTTTTTTGAAATTCCTAATAAATTGATTTTATATCAAAATGGAGAATAATTAAAAAAAAATCTCGAACGAAAAAGGGCGCCTCAGTTTGAGCTCCTCCCCCCCCCCCCCCCCCCCCCGCCCTCAAAGGCTAGTTACGCCTCTGTTTGTGACTAACTGTAACTACTAGACTAGAATATCGTCAAGAAAGGCGTTACGTAATATGTAGACGACCCCTTAAGAGAAAATAGACTACGACGAATCTTTGAAAAATAGCTACCAGTATTTATAAGTTTATATAGAATTTTGATTAAATTTTTTCTTGAGCAGTATTTTTTTTTTTTTCTTTTTGAGTGAGACATTGTCTTTCGAAAAGACTGAAAAGCGTAAAATGAACTAAATTAGAGTTGAAGACTTTGATGGATATACTTTTCATGAGATCGTAAATACGATTCAAGTATTTTTCTCGAAGATAACTGTCTGTCTTTATAAAGAATATCTCATGAACTAAATAAATCTCCAAATCCTTGCTTAACTTAACAAGTAAAATTTGATTCTTCATTTGAAAAGTTGAAAAGATGTGACACAATGAGTTAAAAGGAAAAATTACTTTTCTGAATCATTATTATTTACTAATTTTTTTCCAAGCTATAAGCACATATAATGCGCCCTTAATTATGAAAGTTAATTAATTTGAATGTCCTATAAATGACCTAGGCCAGAGGTGTCCAAACTACGGCCCGCCGGCCAAACCTGGCTCGACAGATAATTTTATCAGGCCCGCAGACGTTTTTGATTTTTCAAGTCAAAAAAAAAAAAAAAAAAAAAAAAATTAAAAAATTATTAAAAATAAAAAAATGGCTTTTAAAATTTAATTCCGGCTGCGACATTCGTTTGATCGGAAATGTATTTTTTTCCACACTTTTCTATCGTTCATAATAATGATTTGGGTTGTATAAATTATTTGCTTTTTTTATTTTCATTTCTATCAACCCAAAATCAGGGTCATTCGGTAGAAAAGAATGAACAGATACCTTAAAATTTTTGACTTACAAGGGGAGTGCATAGCCTTCATAACACCGATTTGAACGAAAATTTTTTATGTGTACCGGGTAGTACTTAATGAAAAACAAATTCTGTTAAAGCGCACTACTCAATCGATTGGCTAAAAAAAAAATGTTAAAGATTTTGCTTAAGCCGTTGCTAACAATAACATTTACAAAACCCGCGATAGGTAGATCGGTAACGTTCATTCTTTGTAAACATGAAATCCCGAGTTCGAATCTCGCCCTGGGCAACTAATTTATTACTTTCTCTTACCTATGTATATATGTAATATATATATAGAGAGAAAGTATTGGTTTCATGTCAAAAATTCGATGTCGAGATTTTGATGGATCTTCACGTTTTGAGGTCCCCTGTATCCAAAAAAGTGGTTTTCGCGACATGGTCTGTCTGTCTGTGTGTCTGTGTGTGTCTGTGTGTGTGTGTGTGTGTGTGTGTGTGTGTGTGTTCAATTTTAAGCATGAAGGAATTGAGCTACGAGGTTGAAATTTTATATTTAAGTTAAACACCCCCCGGGACCGGAAAAATAAGCTTTTAATCAAAATTGGCCAAAGAGTACTAGTACTTTACTGATGTACTTTTTCAGTTTTTTTCGATTTTCTCAAAATTCGCTCTAACGATTTTGATTAAAATTCAAAAATCAATTATTTTTTAGATGCTCTTTCAAATGTATATTCTCGTTTTGCTCTCAAAATTGTTTGAAGCACACTTTACTCTTGTGCTTCATAGAGAAGATAGGAGAAATGGTTGCCATGGTAACAAAATATAAATATTTTCCCATGTTTATAAATTTGACATCTTTAATTCTAATATATTGGCGGAAACTAAATTTTTGTCGACACAAAAATCTGGTGTGACAAGCACAGAACACAACTTTCGATTACCGAAGGTAAGAGAAAGTTGTGTGCTGTGCGACAGTCACACCAGATTTTTACTTTCTCTTACCTATGTATATATGTAATATATATATAGAGAGAAAGTATTGGTTTCATGTCAAAAATTCGATGTCGAGATTTTGATGGATCTTCACGTTTTGAGGTCCCCTGTATCCAAAAAAGTGGTTTTCGCGACATGGTCTGTCTGTCTGTGTGTCTGTGTGTGTGTCTGTGTGTGTGTGTGTGTGTGTTCAATTTTAAGCATGAAGGAATTGAGCTACGAGGTTGAAATTTTATATTTAAGTTAAACACCCCCGGGACCGGAAAAATAAGCTTTTAATCAAAATCGGCCAAAGAGTACTAGTACTTTACTGATGTACTTTTTCAGTTTTTTTCGATTTTCTCAAAATTCGCTCTAACGATTTTGATTAAAATTCAAAAATCAATTATTTTTTAGATGCTCTTTCAAATGTATATTCTCGTTTTGCTCTCGAAATTGTTTGAAGCACACTTTACTCTTGTGCTTCATAGAGAAGATAGGAGAAATGGTTGCCATGGTAACAAAATATAAATATTTTCCCATGTTTATAAATTTGACATCTTTAATTCTAATATATTGGCGGAAACTAAATTTTTGTCGACACAAAAAATCTGGTGTGACAAGCACAGAACACAACTTTCGATTACCGAAGGTAAGAGAAAGTTGTGTGCTGTGCGACAGTCACACCAGATTTTTTTTTTGGATTTCCAAGAATATTTTTTAATATTATTAAATAAATGAACGGTTGAGTAGTGCGTTCTCTCGCTTTAACAGAATTTGTTTTTCATTAAGTACTACACATAAAATTTTTTTTGTTCAAATCGGTGTTATAAAAGCTATGCACTCCCCTTGTTAGACCACTTTCATAATTAACACTTAATGAATTCCATATAATGTTAAAATGACAACCGCTATCTAATGGGTCATTTTTGACTATATCGTAAAAATTACCTTGTATTAATTTAGTTTAAAATAATGTAGTGTGAAATAACTGATAAACTCATAAATTAAATTTAAATATTTTCGCCACTTTGGCACTCAAAAGAGAAGACGTTTTAACGTTTGGTAGGCTTAACTCAAAAAATTGAATTTTCGGCTACTATGATTCTCAGCAGGCGATATGTAGACTTTTTTTCTTTTGCAAAGAATCATTATCGTAAAATAAATATAATAATTTTTGGAACTGAATCCGACGCCAAATTCAATTAATATTTACATAAGCTTTCACAATTTACTTACATTTATAAATATTTGATAATTCGATTTTTAAAAAGTCCAAAAGATTTTGGGGAGAGAAATAATATGTTTATAAATTAAACAAGTCAAGTTTTATTCAAGAGAGGGCTTTGGAAACCTCTAGGTAAACAGAAGAGAGGGACTCGATCTACCCCAGTCTGTCCTCAAATATTATCCACTAGAATGAATTGGATATTCGCATATAGGGAGTTTCAAATGTATATAAACTTTTGAACGAACTGATCAATGTACAAATAGGAAATTAAAAAGTTTCGCTTTGAAAAAAAAAATATTACATTTTTTATCAATATTTCATCGGGATACTAAACAAAAAGGGGGTATTTTATGAAATATAATAGGCCTAATAAGCTCAACCATAACTGAACTATGAACTATGGTTCATGAGCTCATAGATGGGCACTTGGGACGCTTATTCTCAATTTTACGTTAAAGAGTGGTCTGCGATTTAGCGTTTTGTTAGATAATGAAGAAAAAATTATTAAATTATTAGATCTGATCCAAGTATTCACCCGACGGCCTCTAATACACTTGCTAATTAATTTGAATCACTTAAAGTAAATTTAATATTTCCGTTTTACCGTACCTGAACAAGGGTGTGGTGAGAGTTGGCCAAAATAACCTGGGGCACAAAAAGTAAAAAGTAGTTACTAAAAGTTATTTTTTTAAATATTGGTGTAAATAGTCTGTGAAAATAATATGTGGTTGGGGAAATGATGCTAGGAGGGGGGGGAGGGGGCCCCCTTTACCCCCCTCCCCTAAGTCGCAAGTTGTATCGTAGCCATGAGCATACCTTCACACTGCCATTTCCTATTTCTTTTCTTTTTATAATAAATCCATTCTATCTTTCTTTTAATTATGAAATATTATAAAAACTAGCATATTTTTTGCGCTTTCGGAATTTCTTGATGTGGAATCTCAGTCAACAAATAAAACATTATTTTGTTCTTTTCCTTCTAACGAAAAATTTAGTTTCTTTCTTTGATGATGAGTGTAATTTAAAAAAAAAAAAAACAAAAAAAAAACGAAGATAAATGAGATTTCTTGCTCTTTCACCAAGTCCTTGATCTTGAACATATTCCATTTAGTTCAGATATTTTCCATTGTTTATGAAACATTGACCTTTTCCTTTAAAATATATTCGCTGTCAACTTTTAATTGAACCATTTGGTTATATCCATTTGCAATTTGTCATTTGCAAGATAAGAGTTAAGAAAATGCCCTTAACGGTACTCTCAGAACTTTTCAACTCATTATTCACCCACTCGGACGGACCAGTCGGGAGCTTCTTGCAGGTGTTGTTGTTTTGTTGACGTCTCAGATGACGTCAATGTGACGTCACGTGTGTGTGGGCGGCGAACTCCCCCTTGGCTCCGGTTGAAAAAGTTAACTCAGGTCCGTCGTCTTCAGTCCATTCATTTCTCAAAGCCTGACAAGCACCCATTTCGAACACAGAAGCTTTCGACATTCTTTCACACAAGTCATAATTGCTCGGTAATTAAATCCAAAAAAGGTTAATAATGGATTAAGGATAATTCTCAAAATTATATTTATTAAGAATCTAGAATAAAGAATGCATTTGGATTTTTTCGAAAGTCAGAGAAGTACTTTCCATTTAGATAAAAAAAAAAAAAATAAAGAACAAATATTAAAAATTTAGTGAGATTCAAGGCTTCAAAGGTAATCGTTTTAAATATAAATAAAAATTTCAGTCAATATGAAGATTGCATAATTAAAATAATTGCAGCTTCCTTTTAAAGCAGTGGTGAATTGTACCTTCAAAATCTGATGGTAATTGGTTTACTCCCCATCATGAGCGATAAACTTTATATTGCGAACCAATTAATTTAAATAAATATCAATTGATGGTAAATGGTTTGCCAAAAAAAGATTAAAAAAAATTAATTCAAATTTAATCATATCATGTTGTTGAAAATTATTTTATGTTAAAAGAAATATTTGTTCAATGAGTGGAAATGTTTTGTTTATGTTACTAAACTTAATTAAATTTTCGCAATTTCGGAGGAAGACCAGTTAATAATATAATTATTATGTAATAATTTAATAATATCCGCTATAATATAATACATTTAAAGTAGGTATTTACCTTGAGTAGAGAGCGAACTTAATAATTAATAGGCCTAAACAAAATGCATTGTCACTACTCCATGAGACAGTTATCAATTTATACCAATAGCTTGAGACTTGTTCTATTACATTTTACAAATTTGTAAATCAGGGTGAAAGAGTTGATATCAAAACCTTTCTATGTGTAAAATTAGATGATCAGAAATTTTTTTAAAAGTATTTTTGGGCATCTTATTTAAACCATTTGGACTTTAAGACTATCAATATTGACATTGATCAACACCTCTAACCTCTCCAACAAGAGGAGGGGACTTCAATTGAATTAATTTTTGTGAATAATTATTGTATTTGGATCTTTGTTGAAAACGTGTAAAGTTGTTTCAATCAGTTGATCATAAAAAAAAATATTAATATAAAATGAAAGAATGAAGTTGAATATTATTATAATAATTTCTTTTAAGTTATTTCCACTACCAAAGCGAAAAGCCAGAGAACAGAAGCATAATGAGGACGGAAATAAGAAATGTAAATTGTACTATAAGATGTGCAAAAACCTGCACTTGAAAATGAAAAAAAAAAAAAAAATATATATATATGAAGATGACATGTTAGGAACCTTATGGAATAATATACAGTATATCATTTCATAAATACCTTGCTAAAACAGAGAAACTTGATAAATTTTTTAACTCTAAAATCCAAAAAAGAAAAAAAAAAAGGAATAAAATATTTAATCATTATGTTATTATTATTATTTTAATAAAAGTAGATAATTAAAGGCTAGGCAATCCAAATGACCAATTCATTCATAAATTACTTCAAACTTCCTCCTTATAGAGCCTTAAGGTGGCGTAGCACACTAACCCCTGCACCAAGCCCCGAGGGCTTGTGTACCATTAATTTTTTTTGTTTTTTTCAGCATCTTATAAGTAAATTCATCGGACTACCTGGGGTCCGAACCCCCCGCGCCCCGGCCCTCGGGCATCAAGATGTAGTTGGTAGCGCGCCTCCCTTGTCTACCAAGTTCGAGGCTTTGGATCTCAGGCAGTCCGATGATTTTATTTAAGCCATTTGGATAGCAAATGGCCTAAATGCCGAAAAGACTCAGTATGTGTGTGTGAAAGTGAGTGGGGAAAAAGTGTTTTTTTTTTTTTATTAAAAAAAAAAAAAAAAAAAAAAAAAAAACCGCCCCCGTGGCTTCGAGATTATCATTATTGACATTTGTCAACAACTCTAGCCATCTTGGCTACGAGGGAGGGGGGGGGATAATATATTAATGGTACACAAAAAAATGTTAAAATAAAATCTACAAATGCTTATCTCTATATTTTATTCCCAACCAGTGGCTATTTACTGTATTAATGCATTGGAATAAAAATCTGGTGTGAGTCTTTCTATCGGTAATCGAAAGTTGTGTTCTGTGCTTGTCACACCAGATTTTTTGTATCGACATATATTTAGTTTCGAACAGTACGGTACATTTTTATTCAAGATGTAAAATTTATAAAGAGAAAAATATTTATATTCTGTTACCATGGCAACCATTTGTCCTGTCTTTCCTATGAAGTAAAGCAGTACATACAGATCATGTCAGGAAAACTACTTTTTTGGACTCAGGGGACCTCAAAACGTGTATATCCATCATCTTTAAAATGTATATTCTCATTTTGCCATTGAAATCTTCTGAAGAACACTTTGCTCTTGTATGTACTTCATAAGAAAGATAGCTAACAAAATATAAATATTTTCCCATACTTATAAATTTTACATCCTAAAATTCGAATATACTGTACAGACGGAAACTAAATATATGTCAACACAAAAATCTGGTGTGACAAGTACAGAACACAACTTTCGATAAGAGAAAGTTGTGTGCTGTGCGATCCGTCACACCAGATCTTTTCTAATTTGAATTGAGTGGTCATTGTTAGTTGTTGGCCGACACCGCTCGCAACGCCCTCACTTCTCATGAACTATTCATTTTTCTAATGTCAACTCGACTATCAAAATGTCAATGTGTGTTATCCATCATTTTACTATAAAATTAATTATTTCGATTGTTTAAAAAGTGAGTGGTTTATTAATAAAATTATTTCTCATTCTTTCAAGGTAAATATATAAATAATTTTATCATTTATTATGTATGGTTATTACCTCTATTAAGATTAACTATTTATTTGTTTCTAACCCCTATAAGAGGTCAATTAGCTAGTTTATATCATTTTCAAAAGAGCAAGGGGTGGACGAGGTTTAATCTTGGAGTCTAATAGCTTATTTAACTAATGTATTAGAATAAAAATCTGGTGTGATTGGTCTCACAGCAGACAACAAAATTATTTTTTAGGCCCGATCAATCATTTCTTATTGTCCCTAAAGAGCATGAAAAAATTTGAGGTGAAATTATTTATTCGAATGATACTCGTATGTGTCTCACTCTCCCTGTGTGCCTATGTGTTTGTTTCTTCTAATTGAAAATATTGAAGTGTTTGGAACTTAGGAACCTTTCTCTAAGATAAGATCCAAAAAGTCTTATTTTAAGATATTTATATTTATTTGCCAAAAATATTGAAATAATAGAGCCTACATCAACTCATTATAAACTGAATATATAATTTAAAGATATTTGTTTTCAACTTTCCAGCTGGTGTTTGATAGTATTTTTATTATGAAATGAAATTAACTGGAACAGAGCAACATTTTAATTGTAAAATGCAAAAAGAATTTCTTTTTTTTCTTTAACTAATAAATATTTTTTTGATTTCAGATTCGTTTTTGGCTCAATAGTTCCCCGGTTCGCTTTTGTGTGTTCGTGGTCAATATCTACTTGGGATCGACTTCGAAATGGTGAGTTTAATCACTCCTCAATTATAGAACAAAAGATCAACTAATGGTCGCAGTTCAAAGTGTCTTAGGTCCATAATAATAATAATAATAATAATAACACTCTAAATATTCTTCATAGCCAGGATTTTTTTCAGGAGGGGGGGGGAGTTAAAAATATTTAATTTGAATCTCCTTCAGTTAAATAAAACAGTTAATAACCGAAACAAAAAATTTTAATTTTAAATACCCTGCTTATTCTTTTATTATAAAATTCGATTATCGGATTTATATACATCCACTCATATACTTTATTTGGACTTTGCTATACATAACTCTTCTCTTAAAACCCTATTCATGAGAATTCAAAAGGGCATAATTTATTGGTTATGTACTGTTTGCTTTTTTTTCGCACCTACACATATACGTTCGTGTTGTTTGTCATTAAACACTCTTGTCCAATTGACCTGTATTGAACAATAAACCAATTTATATAGCCCACCTTCGGCAGGCCCCTCCCGACTAGCCAGGGGGCTTCGCCTCCTGTACTTCCCTCCAGCTGGCTCGGCCCCGCCTGCGGCGGACTCTCGCCTTTTTTTTAGCACACACTTTTTTCCCACTCACACACACACATACACTCAGTCTTTTTCGCCAACTTAGGCCATATAAGACTTTTTACGATAACCGTTATTTAAATATGACAAGATTTCTTTATATATTTTTTAAAAATCCTTTAGATCGAATTCAAACAAGTATTGGACCCCCCTTTTCGCTTACAGTGTACCGAAGCTGTATTTTTTCCATAATCGAACATCCCTAGTTATAATGATTGAAATATATATTAGTAATGTATATATATTATATACAAACAAGTATATATATTATATACAAACAAGTAGCTAGAGAAGAGAATATTTTTCGAAGGTTGTTATCCCAAAAGCAACCTCATTCATTATGCAACGTCATGACTGGCCGAAAACATTACCATTAATAGTTGAAAAATAAACCAATCGCTCGGGACCTGAAAAGATAAATATGATGTCAAATAGAAGAATGAAAAATTAGCTAAAATATATTTGATCTAACATGCATACAATACGTACTCCGTGACTGTTTCGATTATAGCTACCTAATTGTAGCCCGGAGGTCCAAGTTTGAATCCTCGCATGTACCGATTTTCTATTCATTTCTTATTCCCTTCGATAATAAATTAAGGAGAAAATGACTTAATGAGGTAAAAAAATAGGTCTCAGGCGAGTTCCGTATTGCCTTCTTCTATTTAAAATTATTGTATTATTCGGTCACTATAATCAAAAATATTTAATAAAGATTTTATCGGTTAATTTCTTAATTTTAAGATTATATAAATTATATTATATTAAACAAACAACGATAAAATAAGATATAAG
>JAKCPI010008318.1:0-20145 GCA_023213315.1 Euborellia annulipes
ATTCTACGGATATTATTAAATATTAGAAAGTGGAAAATACTCTCACTCTCAATAAGTCACAAAACAAACTCCCCTAAAAATATTATGTCACAACATAGAACTACTCCCTCTCGGAATAAAATTTCTTAGACAAAATTCATACCATTTAGACAATGTGGAGGAAGGCCGTAATACAGAGCTAAAGATGAAATGAAATAAAGACTTCTTATCAGAATGAATTATTTATTTTTCTCTGTCGACGTTTCGGGACTAAACGTCACCCATCTCAGGGACAAGGTAAACAAAAATTATTTTCTCTGCCTCCTTCAGTTGTTAGGCAAGTTCGACTGCTGAAAGGTCAGAGTTCAACTCTGTGAATGTACAGGCAGAGGAATCTGTATAGTATAAAATATACTAACATTCAAACTTACTCTAACAACTGAAGGAGGCAGAGAAAATAATTTTTTAACACCTTTGTCCTGGAAGATGTAGACGTTTAGTCCCCCCGAAACGTCGACAGAGGAAAAAATAAATAATTCGGGCCGATAGAAGTCTTGTTTCATTTCGTCTTTCATACCATTTTACTTTTTTTAGTAAATTTTCCCTTGTGACTCAAATAATCCCTTCATTTTTCCTGTTGTGACTTTTTTTTTTTTTTTTTTTTGAAAATTTTTTATAAATTCAACTTTGAATTGTGTCAATAGAGAAACTCCCGGGTCCCCCATGTCAAATTAGATTGTCCAGGCCCCCCCCCCCCAACGCGTAGGTAACATGTGGACGGCTCATACTGCTAGTGACAAAACTGCTGGTGCGTGACAAAAGTCCACCCTAAGAGGGCACACAGGGATATACACACCCGCATCAGGGACACACAGGGATGTACACATGCCTGCACCAGGGACACACACAGTAGATCGAAAGTGACCAGGAAGGAAAATGTTTGTCCCTGGTGCGGGCGTTTGTCTCTAAAAAGGTTCACTATGCAGATTAGCCAGGCGTGTGGATCCCCGATCATTTTTAATCATTTTTACTCGGGCAAATAAAGTTAAATTTTCTATTTTATCTATCGCCGTATTTTAATTTTGTAAATTGTTAATTGATAATTATAATTAACAGATTCCCACTTTTAGTCTAACCACTCTATCGCTCCCAAATATAAAGATTCTCTTTGCAATGTTTAAAGTTTCTCTTGATTTATTTTTAGTGTTAAATTTTCTATATACCTATCCAATATAAATGACGTTAAACAACACAAGTGGAAAGCCCTTTAGAATTTATTTTAACAAGCCTTTCATATTTTGCCCGCAGTATTTCAAATAGACCAATTATGGCAAGATTAATTACACGCTGGGCCCCCAAAGGTTAGAGGATCATTGGCGCATGCCAAACACGTCCATGTTGGGGCCCAAAGGGCTTATTGTGAGTGGAGAGCCTCAGGTCACCTTTGTGCCTTCAATCCATTTAAACTCAAGGGGATAGAGTGGCTTAAATCCTATCTGGATTCTTTATTCCAAACGTTCCATTAGCGAATTTAAAATAAAATAATCCATGCCAGGGATAGTTAGAATTCCTACATCATTCAATCCAAATAAATTTGATTTCATGTAGGAAATTTTATAAAGGTGCAAGTTAAAGATATTCAATTAAAATATACAAATAAAAAGAAAAAAAATCTGGTGTGACAAGCACAGAACACAACTTTCGATTACCGAAGGTAAGAGAAAGTTGTGTGCTGTGCTTGTCACACCAGATTTTTTGTGTCGACATGTATTTAGTTTCCGACAGTAGGGTACAATTGAATTCAAGATGTAAAATTTATAAGTATGGCAAAATATTTATATTTTGTTACCATGGCAACCATTTCTCCTATCTTTTCTATGGAGTACAAGAGTAAAGTGGTCTTCAGAAGATTTCAATCACAAAATGAGAATATACATTTTATTGAAGATCTAAAAAATAATTGATTTTTGAATTTAAAAAAAAATCGTTGGAGCAAATTTTGAGAAAATCGAAAAAAACTGAAAAGTCCATCAGTAAAGTAATAGTACTCTTTGGTCGATTTTGTTCAAAAGCTTCGTGTCACGTCCCATGGGGGTGCCTAACTTAAATATAAAATTTCAAGCTCCTAGCTCTTTTCGTTCTTGAGATATTTTGTTCTACAGACAGACACGACAGACCATGTCGCGAAAACCACTTTTTTTGGATTCAGGGGACCTCAAAACGTGAAGATCCATCAAAATCTCGACATCTAATTTTTGACATGAATCCAATACTTTCTATATATTAACATATATAGAGGTAAGAGAAAGTAAAAAGGAGTTTTTTGTATATTTTAATTGGAATATTGAATTACAAAATGTTTCAACAATAGCCTACATTATACATACTTCCCTGCAATGCTTGCCACTTTTAGGGGGGATTCCGGGTCCGCATCGGCTTCAAAAATTAATTTCAATTGAATTGGCTACAAATCAATCTAAATAAATAGGACCGAGTCTAAATGACCACAGATGCCGAAAAAGAGTTTAAAAAAATATGTTGCGGGGCCCCTAAAAGTGGGTGGGACCCATAGGCCATCGCCTACCCCGCCTAATGGGTAATCCAACACTGATAATGATGATGACAAAAATATATTTCCGTTTGTTTTAAGGGCTTTATCCTTAAAGCCAGTACTCAACATTGTAGAGAGTGCAATTTGTTTTCCTTACTCCACTCAAAAAGTGGATTAAAATTTGATTACATACTATATAAGATTCCTGACAGAGAAGCGAAATAAAAGCTTATAAAAAATTTTTAAAATAAAGACAAGATTAAACGCTTTTATGAAAGTATTTTTTTTTAAATGAAAATTAACTTTTAACCTTTAAATTTTTTTTTCTCTTTCGCGTTAGAGGTATGTAAATAAGTAATTAAAAAAAATATTTTTAATTTTTTTTTTTTTTTTCATGTTTCAACTTCAAAAGATTTTAATTTCCCTCTTCAACTTTTATAGTTCTGTTTCTAATTAGAAAACCTTATTAATTAGATGGGTTGCATGGGGTTTGATTAAGAGCCCGCAGGGCTGGATTTATTATCTACTCTGGAGATAATCCCTTACTACTACTTGTATTCCCGTAAGTGCTGGAGATTAAATCGGAGCCTGTTGATGACTTCTATTCTTTTCAACTCTTGTCATTCATATAGATCAGGAGCCGTATCTAGGGGGGAAGGCCAGTGGGGGGCATGTGTCCCGGGGGATATCAGGGGGCGGCAAAATAGGAAAAGTGGCCCACAAAAACAAAATGAAATTAGCAGGTGCGGATTTAGGCATTTGCCGCCTCTAAACAGTGGGCTGGCTCTTTTGCCGCCCCCTTCCCTTCAAACACCCCAATACTGAGAAATAGCCTAACACGACTGTGGACTTATACATTTTCAACATAAAATAGCTATTTTCCTATTTGAAAAAAATCTATGGGTATGTAAATAAGCAGGTTTATTCATACATTTTGCCCCCCCCCCCCCCCCCGAGGTTATTGCCGCCCCCAGTTATTAAGAAACGTTTGAAAAGTGAACATATCTCAATCAAAGGTATCCACCCCCCCCCAAAATTAACCAATTATTAGGCCAGTGATGCCAGGGCCTAGGGCGGCAAGATCTCAGGGGCGTCAAAATTTTAGAGGGGAGAAAATTTGAGACTCAAATTTAAAGAAAGATTAAAATTTTAAAATTATATTTGGCTTAGTTACAGTGACGGCGCGGGAGGAGGGATGGGGCGGCATATTAAATTTTGCCCCTCCTAACAAATCTCCTAGTTCCTCCCAGACTTGATATAGATATAATAAAATCTTTTTAATTTTAATATTTTTCTTTTTGAACGAATAATTATTTTTTTCTATTCAAATGGCAATTCTTATATACGCAAAGAATCCCTCTTATTTAAAAGTAGTTGAAATTTTGAACGCGTGTTTGGATATAAAAATCTAACAATAACCATTCACACCATTTTCGGATAGCGGTAGATAAAATCATTCAAAGAATCCCCTTTCCTCTTGAATCTTAAGTGAAATTCCCTCCCTCTCCAATTTTTTATAGGACGAAATTTTATTATCCTATATCTAAATGAAATGATGATTTTTAATCATGATTTATTTGAGAAAATAATTTGATAGATGAAATAGATAGTAATATAAAATGTTATTTATATTAGGAAGTTTATGTTTTTACTCACGAATTTCTTTTATAAATGTAGAAGCAGAGAAGAAAGAAGGGATTCCTTACCTGAAAAAGAAACAAATTCAATTAGTAAGTTTATATAAGATTAAATAAGTAAATAGGGCTATATATTAAATAAGAGAAAGTAAAAATCTGGAATGACTGGTCCCCTGGTAGAACACACAATTGGGCCAAGCCTCGGACCAGGCTTGGACCAATCGTGCCGAGCATTGGGCGAGGTTTGGCGCAAGCCTTGTCTAACCATTGGGCTAGCTTCATTCAAGCCTTGAATGATAACAATGTACCCAGCCTTGGGAATCAAACCAAAGGTTGGCCTAGGCCTTGAGAACAAAAAACCAACGTTGGCCCAAGTCTTGGAAAACAAAAAATGGATGGTCGATCCGGGGCTCGGAGGAAAAAAAAGTTGTTTTCGAGAGATTTGAACTCGAGCTTTTTGGTTTTGTTTTCTTTATTTGTCAATGCCTTTACGCTCGTACACAGTTGTTATATTGATATGACTCTTTTTTAAGCTATTTGATTTGCCTTTTTATTTTAGCTAAATAAACTTTATCAAACAATCACCAGATTTAAAATATATTTTACTGTTTTTTTCAATTAATAGTACTTGATTTAATTTAATTTTTTTTTTTTAATTATATGATGGGTCAATTAACCATTGGGTTAAGCCTCGGGGCCAGGCTTGGCCCAATGGTCACTACCCAAGGCTCGGTTTAATAATTTAATATCATTAAGCCAAGCCTTCGGCCCAGGCTTGGCCCAAGGTGGTCACTACCCAAGGCTCGGTTTAATAATTTTACATCATTGGCCAAGCCCGCCCAGGCTTGGCCCAATGGTCACTACCCAAGGCTCGGTTTAATAATTTGATATCATTGGGCCAAGCTCGGACCAGGCTTGGCCCAATGGTCATTACCCAAGGCTCGGTTTAATAATATAATACCATTGGGCCAAGCCTGGACCAGGCTTGGCCCAATCGTCTTCCCAAGGCTCGGTTTAATAATATAATGATTAAAACATTTTTTAATGAATATCGGCTTTAATTGAATTTGAAAAAAAAAATTCATCCTTAATAGCTTTTAGGATTAATTTTAAGATACATCCATAAAATGAGCTTAGGTTGTCCAATTTTAAGTTAATGCATACATTTTGTATTATCATAAATAATCGGAAATAGGGCTGCGAGTGACGGCATAACAACTTATACACTCAGCATTCATTTGACAGACCATATGTCATAATTGTGACAAGGAAATTATGCTATGGATTGGGAAACACAAATATAAATAAATGCAAGTAGACTAGAATCAGAAAGTTTGTTTCATTGGGAGCATCCTGGGTCTAAGTAAAAAATTCAACTCGTGTTCCGTGTAGTATGACTTTGACAATAGAGATTTTATTTCAAAGAAAATGAATTTCTAGAATTGCGATTAAAAGATACAATTTTCTCTCTTTATAAAAAAGTGATAGGAAAACAATAAATGCTGAAATTTTTAGCTGAAAAATCATTCTTTCTAACCGTATATTCAACATAGTTATACCTCTTGCGACAGAGGAGTTATTCAAGTCGCTAAACTTTTTGGTGCATGTCTCCCCTAACCTAGGCAGCTGCCACCTATAGCGGACCACATGATTTGTAAGACGTTGCAACGTAAAAAAAAAAAACACTAAATACCTGAAATATAATATGTTTGAGCCTAGGACCAAAGAAAGAACAATATCTGACCATAGAAGAAGCTGAGGAGGAGATTTTGAACACGATGAGAACATACATAAGGGGTGAGTGAATGTTCGGACGCCATGACACTGAGGCGGTGAGCCAGGTCATTTAAAATAGACAAGATATCACCGCACAGTGGTTCGAAATGCTATTCTAGCTGGACAAAATTAATATTGAAAAAAAAATTACTTTTTTCAGGGTACTTTTATTAAATAACAATAAAAATACAATATTTTAAAAGCCCTCGTCGCTGCTGAAAATCGGACAATTCTTCATCCCTCGTCTCCTCCTCATTTGCAATTCACTCTTGCTGTTGCGGTCGGTTTTTAAACAATAATATTATTTCAGGGTTTGATACAATTTCAGGAAATTCGACTACACTGTCGAGCCACTTAGCTATTATTATTAAAAAATTTCGTAATATATTATGACTTTTTTGCCACTTGTCTTTTTCGTGGACACAAAAAGCATCCGTCACTTTTCTCACATACTGTGTTATATCATTATCACAGTGTTAGAATGTCAGGTTCATTGGCATGGTAATGTAGAAATGTCTTTATCAATACTTTACTCTACTTGGAAATTCTATTTATCGTTTGGAGGTCGATTGCCATGTCTACGAACCTGTCATTCTGACATCTATTTTATCCTGATGATGAGTGCGATCGGTACTCTAAACGTTGACAAAATATAGACTGAAGTTGTTTAGACTATATAATATTCTATTGGATCCAATTTGAAAATCTTTTTTTTAATTATTGCTTTCAGATGACAAAAAAGTCGAGAACCACTGGCTTAAGAAGTATGTAACGCACTAATACTATTCGACTTTTGTATTGAAATTTTTAGTTTAAAACTCAGTTTCTGCTGGAAGGACTTTTTATTTAATATCATATTATAGGAAAGTTTTGTGTCATCTTGTCATTTCATATCATTTACTAACAAGAAACTCGATCTCGATTTCTATACCCTATTTTATTTTATATCATATATCGAAAGAGCCAAGAAAGCAGTTTTTCTTTCAATTCGATTCAAGGACATGATAGTAAAAAGTTTTGTATATCAGAAAAAGGGCTGTCGATCATTTTTTCTCATAAAAAAAAATAAATTCTTTTGAAAGAGGTAAATTTAAGGTAGAGTAATGTTTTGAAAACGTTGAATTATAGAGTAAAAGGTTAAACAAATAGTAAACCAGAATCCATTTATTTAATTAGAAGATGATGGGTTTGCGTGTTTTCATTCAAGCAGAGGAAATTAATTTAATAAGATGAAAATATATTGTTTTTTTCACCAGTTTTTGCTAAATATGGATTTTGTTTACTTAGTTTGAGCCACAAAGTATTTCTTAAGGGGCACAAATAAAAAGGGGGGAGGGAGGGGCTTAGAGTCTCAAATTATACAGTTTTTTAAATCTAAATATTTAAAGAAAAAATATGTGTATACACATTGTGTATACCTATATCGTATACATCCTAAATTGATTCTGATTACACTAGACGGCAAAATGAAATATTTTTTTTCAAGCTCCGACATGATTTCTTTAGAATCTTAAGTAATATGAATCCAAATATGACCTCCGTTTTCGGGGGACTGCCCCCTACGTATATCCACACCTTTTCGTTAATTTTAGGTCCATGAATTAAATTTGGAGGGTTGAAAAGGAATATTTTAGTCTGAATATTTCTTCTGAAGTTCTAGAGAAGTGAAAAGTTCAAAAACATGAACATTTGGATCGAATGGGGGGGGGGGAGGATTTTGCTCCTTAATTGCAAAAAAATCATTACAAATGATCGATTTTTTGTTGTTGTTTTTTTCGCAATTTTTTCACTGGTTTTATACATATTCCAGCTAACAGATCCGCTTTATCCTTCCTTAAACATTCCTCAACAAAAAAAAAAAAATATACCCTTATATATAGGATAAAGCGGGGGAGGTCTGAACGATTCCGATGCCCTCGAAAGAAGATGGAAGGTACAGCTTCACGCTGCACACTTGGCTGAATTCGCAAATAATGAACGACATAGAGGAATCTGTAAATATAATTTTAAATTTGTAAAGATCCTCCCAAAAAAAATGATAGTTATAACCGCATATTTGCTAATTCGACCGGCTTTGTAGCGAAGTGGAGTTGTGAATCTTCCATCTCCTTGCGAGGGCTTCGGAATTGCTTATACCAGACTTGGCTTTATTCTATATATATATATATATTTAGATATAAGATTAAGGTGGTATTTTTTTTTTTTTTTTTTTTTTTTTGTTGAGAAATGTTTAAGGAAGAATGAGGGAGTTTGTTAGCTGAAATATGTAGAAAATATTTTAACTTTGAGGATGTACAAGATTATATAACTTACTTCAAAATTCATTTAGTATGTAGAAAATAAGTGAACAAATTGCAAAAAAAAATCGATCATAGGAGACTTTGCAGCCAAGGAATTAGGACGATTAATTGTCCTGAGAAAGGTCGTGATTTGCGACCGAAACGTCGACGGTTAACAATTAAATAAAATTTTTTATTTAATTCCTTGGAGGAAATGAAGCTCTGTGTTGAGGATAACAGTTTCAGGGTTTGAACTGCAAATATAACCATCATCCGAAGTCCATCTTAGGGTCGAGAGTGTGACCCACCTTGAAGCTCTCGATAAATGGACTAATGATGGTTATATTTAATTAAAACCGAAACTCTTTATTTAATTCCTTGCCTGCAAAGTCTCCTATACCCAATTCAAAGTCTACAGCCGAAATAATTCAGAAACTATATTAGCTAGAGTTATTAAATTTTAAGAAAATTAAGAGATTAATTTTATTAAATAAATTCTATTTTGAAGGGAGAGGGAAATCACAAACCACAGAAGGGTTAGAACACCCTAAAACGCACTACACCACAAAAAGTGTCCATGAGGATTTTCCCCTTAAAAAAAAAAAGAACCAAATATCATCAACAAAAATACTTATCAAAGAAAAGTTTAATCCTTGAAGTTTTTTTTTAATATTTAAAACATGTCTTAAAGCGAATAAGAGGACTTCAGGGGGGAAAGTCTGGCTTGGCTTCCAGGAGAGTAAATAAAAATGATGAATTATATGATAGGCCTACCGTACATAAAAACCTCAAGCGCCAACAAAAATGAGATGATTCGATTGTCACTAACCACCCTCAACCAGAAATTCAAAAACTTATTGGTATGCAGCAGTCACCAAAATGTCGACAATAAACTAAATCTGTATAAGGCAATGGTGCGACCTCGTCTACTTCAAGGAGTTCCGTGCCGCCAATAGTAATTTTCAACTACTAGAAAGGGTTGAGAGCAAAACATCAATAAATAATGCAAATTTCTCTCTGGGGATCAACAATGCAATTATTAGAGTGGCTCTAGACATTAACTCCCTAAATGAATATCTTCAAAATATAACTATGAAATTCGACCAGATAGCACGAATGTATTTGACCTTTTTTCTCTCAAAATTCATCAAGACTCGGCCCGATTGGAAGCATTTCTCTCAAAACTTGAATAAGAAATATTATTAATGCAAATTGTTAATAAATTAGTTAATTCCACCTAATGCTACCTTCTCCTGTTACCGAGAGTTTAAAGATGTTGACGAATGCGAATATTGATAATCTTAAAGCCAAGGGTCGCGGGTACGGATCCCAAACAGTTCGAAGAATATTTAAATCATTGGATACCAAATGGTATAAATAAAATATATATATATCGTATTTAAATAATTTGAGTAGCCTATCCTCAAAGTCTAAGATGCCTAAAAGACTTTAAAAAAAATTCCACCTAAGCTCATCTAAGTCGTTCATTCACTCCAGGATTTTCTTTTTTATATTAAAAGATAATTTATTAACATAAAGTTTATTTTTTTAAAAACTATTTTAAAACTAAATGTCAATGATTAAATTTTTTTATGATTTTGATGTTTATTTATGAAAAATAAAGTAAATCAATGGTTTAGAAAAAAAAATATGTATGGCATGCATTTTCTAATTTTACTTTCAAATATTCGAGGCCAAAGTAGTTGTATTTACGGGACCCTAAACTGTTGTAGAATTTTTATATTTTGATATAAACAGAAATATAAACAAAAAATCGGGTGTGACTGGTCTCACAACACAACTTTCTCTTACCTTCGGTAATCGAAAGTTGTGTTCTGTGCTTGTCACACCAGATTGTTTGTGTCAATATATATTTAGTTTCCGACACTACGGTGCATTTGAATACCAGATGTAAAATTTATATGGGAAAATATTTATATTTTGTTACCAAGCAACAATTTCTCCTATCTTTCCTATGGAGGTAGGGTACAAGAGTAGAGTGTGCTCCAAAAGATTTCAATGGCAAAATGAGAGTATACATTTTAAAGAACACCTCAAAAAAAAATTTGACTTATGAATTTTAGTCAAAATCGTCGGAGCAAAATTTGAGAAAATTGAAAAAACTGAAAATGTACATCATTAAAGTACTAGTACTCTTTGGTCGATTTTGTTCAAAAATTTCGTGTCACGTGTCAAGGGGGTGCCTAACTTAAATATAAAATGTCAACTTTTCGTTTCTGAGATATTTTGTTCATAGACAGACTACAGGTACACAGACAGACCATGTCGCGAAAATCATTTTTTTGGATTCAGGATACTTGTGTATATCCCTCAAAATCTCGACATCGAATTTTTGACATGAATCCAATACTTTCTCTCTCTATATATATTCATATATAGGTAAGAGAAAGTAAAAGTGGGATCGATTATAGTAGTGGGGTTATATTTCTGATATTCTTACGATGGGGAAAAAAATTTCAGACTTGTACTACACGACGGAAAGGCAATTCATTGGGTAAATATAAATAGATAAAGAGATTAGGTCCAGGGTTGCAGGTAGAGGGGAGGTAGGGGGGATAAATCGCTGAGAGAGGAGATTCACATGAGATCCTACGAAATAAAATAATACCGATATATGGGTAGATTAGTTGTTAAAGTAAAAAAAGTTAGAGCAAGTAATATTATAAAGTAAAATCAATTAGGTAAACCAACAATGGCAATTTCATAATAAAATTATTTTTCCCTTATTTATTATTCTTAATATAAGAATATTAAAAAAAATTTGAATATAAAAAAGTCTTTTAATGAATTTTAAAGAAGACAACAACTCAACATTTATATTTACGAGTATATAAAGTTGTGAGGATTTTTAGGATGGGTGTTTTTTATCAAGAAAAAAAAAAAAAGAAATGAGAAAATGAGCAGGGAAATTTTAAGGAACTAATGTTCGAGTGCCAGAGGCGTCCATGCGGAACGTTCCATAAACAAACCAACCAACCAACCAACCCTCTTTAACAAAAAGTTGAGTTGATCAATGGAGACGGCACAGAAATCATAAACCAAAACAAGAATTTAAATTAAATCAGACATTTTTTATTGTTTGCTGTATATTCAAGGAAATAAAATAAATGTACGTTTACTTTCTCATATAAGAAGAATAGATATATAGAAAGTATTGTAAACATTTAAAAATTCGACCTAATTCTCGACATTATCGGAATCAACATGCTGCTAAAAAAGTTTGGTTGAGTGCCTCAAGAGGGAGAAATCAGCGAGTCCAATAACTGAGGATGGCCCAATAAATTTATCCCGAAACGTGTTATTCTGAGAGTTTTATTGAACCTAGTGCAATTCCTAATTAGTTGATATCTCCAATCATAATTCATAATAATAATTGCTTTTGAAGTTAGGCTGTGATATGATGTGTATAATTCCCAAACTGAAGATGGCCTAAAAAATTCAGGCCGAAACGTCTTATTCTGGGATTTTTATTGAACCTAGAGAATTCCAATTTGACTGATATCTTCATCTCTTCATTACAATTCTTACTTTCTCTTACCTATATATGTAATATATATAGAGAGAGGAAGTAGTGGATTCAGGTCAAAAATTTAATGTCGAGATTTTGATGGATATACACTTTTTGAGGTCCTCTGAATCCAAAAAGTGGTTTTCTCAACATGGTCTGTCTATGAACAAAATATCTCGAGAACAAAAAGTTGAAAAGAAATCTTTTGAAGCACATTCTTCTCTTTTACTTCATAGGAAAGATAGGAGAAATTGTTGCCATGGTAACAAAATATAAATATTTTCCCAAGTATATAAATTTTACATCTGGAATTCAAATATACTGTAGTAGTGTCGGAAACTAAATATATGTCGACACACAAAATCTGGTGGGACACGCACAGAACACAGATTTCGATTACCGAAGAGAAAGTCGTGCGCTGTGCTACCAGTCACACCAGATTATAATTACATTTAAGTTAGGTTCCTTTGAGGGACTAGTCACACCAGATTTTTAAAATCATTTTAATGAAAGTTGAGGGAATTTTTCTCTCTCGCTTTTTTTTTTTTTTTTTTTTTTGTTTAGCTTAATTTTTTTTTTAATTTAAAATAAATTAAAAATTCTTTAAAGATTGTAATTTCCCTTTTAAAATAAGAGCTTTTAGTGGCAATAAGAGGTTTGCACCTTTCACGTCACGACACGCTGTCGCCATATTTATGTAATTTACAAATTCATCTTAATGGAATATAGCTATAGGGATAATTAATTATTTCTATTTATAAATAGACTTACAATCTGAAGGCTTTACTAACAGTGGTGTCATTTCTACCTTTTCTTTTCTTAAAACTTACAAATAGGTACTCAAATTTGGCCAAAAGATATTTAATTAAATTAATTGTTTAATTTTGTACAGTTAATATACTCGTGGATATATTTTTAAACATTTTATTTAGAATGATATAAATTTTAAAAAAAAATCGGAGCCCTTGGGTGGTTGGGCAAATGCCCCCCTCTCCCCCAAATGACGCCTCTGTTTACTAAATAAAATAAAAGTATAAGAATATTCGGATATGTTTTTTAAAGACTTGTTCTGTATCTAAGGCCCTTTCCCTTATTATTTCAATTGATTGATATTCAATTCAAATGAAATAAATTTATGTCGCTTGGAACGGGAAAGTACCTACACTAAAGGGGAGTTCTTTACTATTGTGGTACCCCACAGTTAAAATCAAATATGATCTAGCCGCATGAATTTTTTCCACCGATATCGTTCCCAGAAAACTAAGTGATGAGCGTTTTGCTGTTTGAACAATTTTCCATAATCTAAAATTTTTTTTTTTTTTATAATAAGCATGTTTATTTTTCAATGAAACTATATATTTATTTAATAGGTCTATACCGTATTATACTTGGAGTTTACAAAAAGATGAAAGTAATAAACATTTTTATTTTTTTAGGATGTATTGGAGATTTTAGAACTGATGGTTATTAAGTCCAGATTTATACAACGATAATAGATAAGGAATTTTGATAAAAAAAAATGTTTTCACTTTCACCTTTTAACCACATTTAGCAAAGTAAAATCCTCATGGATATAAAATAATTAATTTTGCTCAGATCTCTTCGATTACACAGGGCAACAGTGATTTTGTTGACTGAGCTAATGCTATTCTTGGGTATTTGGGTAGCGCTGAATGAAAAAAAGATATTGTAACTATTCAAGAATATTGAAAATAAGCTGGAGTCGCAATATGTTTTGAGAGAATGTATTTATTGAATAATAGTTTTATTTAAATTTACAAAACAAAAATCTATGACAACTGTCGTTATAAAAATACAAACACAAACATTGAGCCACTACACTAATGGAATTTAGTAACCTCCGAAGTGATGCCGGCTGTTACAAATTGTGATTCCACTTGACAGAACCACAATTTCGGATTTAACTTCCAAAAACGGAGGCAATTTCAAAGAAACTCTTGCCACTTCATTTCTATTACCAAGCTCTTGTTGTTGTTCGGCCATTTCAATAAAAAATCACCTTAGTCGGGGTCACCAATTGTAACTATTCAAGAATATTGAAAATAAGCTGGAGTCGCAATATGTTTTGAGAGAATGTATTTATTGAATAATAGTTTTTATTTAAATTTACAAAACAAAAATCTATGACAACTGTCGTTATAAAAATACAAACACAAACATTGAGCCACTACAATATATTTACGATATTCTCTAGGTCTCTGGCTTTCTAAAAATTATTCATTCTTAAAAATCTGTTAATTAATAATCTGTTAAATTATTAACAAAAACGTCATTAAAGAAAAAACACAAGTGCACTCACTGGTCGAAAAAAATGAATGAGTTTTATTGG
Organism: Euborellia annulipes; assembly: GCA_023213315.1. Classification (NCBI taxonomy): domain Eukaryota; kingdom Metazoa; phylum Arthropoda; class Insecta; order Dermaptera; family Anisolabididae; genus Euborellia; species Euborellia annulipes. The sequence continues at coordinate 14,102 of JAKCPI010008318.1, forward strand.
TGCAGGTCCAGCGTCCGGTGGCCTCGTGCAATGGACAGCATGCCTATGCCCCGGAAAGGCGAAGATCCTGGGTTCGATTCCCGGGGGTCATGGGATGTTTGGCCTCACCAATAAAAAAACACTCACAGTCTTGTTAAAGAAAAAAATGAACTTATTTTTCTTTCACAAGAATTAAGAAAATTATGAGATTGTAGAAATATTTTTTCATGCTGAATTCAATATTATTTCAGTTCAACCATCAGGCAAGAATTTTGTGTGATATTAATTTAATTTTTACTTTCTCTTACATATATATATCGTCACTGTATATGTGTGTCTGTGAGAGCGATGCGCGAAAGCCCATGTTTGTGTGAGTGTTTGTCTGTGTGTATGTGAGTGAGCGCGACGCGCAAAAACGCGCGCGTATTAGTATGAGTGTGTATGTGTGTGAGCACGGCGCCAAATAGTTCAGGTTTGTGTAAGTGTGTGTATGTGAGCGCGGGCGCGCGAAAGCTCATGGCTGTTGAGTGTAAGCGCCCGCGTGTGTGTGTCTTGTATTTGTATTATATTCATTGCCCAAATTGATGGGTCTCAATGAATTAAGAAATCTGATAATCAGCATATGTATATGAGAGAATGATTGTAAGAAATCTGGTGTGACTGGCGCACAGCACACAACTTTCTCTTACCTTCGGTAATCGAAAGTTGTGTACTGTGCTTGTCACACCAGATTCACACACACACACACACACACACACACACACACACACACGCACGCACGCACAGACAGACCATGTCGCGAAAAACCACTTGTTTGGATTCAGGGGACCTCAAAACGTAAAGATCCATCAAAATCTCGACATCGAATTTTTGACATGAATCCAATACTTTCTCTCTCTCTCTCTCCTCTATATATATATATATATATATATATATATATATATTACATATATACATAGGTAAGAGAAAGTAAAAATAACAATAGAATTATTTAAATATTTGCAAACAATATATAACTGGTACATACAGTGTGAACTCAAATGACAAAGCATTAAGTCATATTGCGGAGTTGTCAGTTGGTGTGTATTATTATAGGTCTACATAAATTGTTTGTACAAAATACAATGCAATGTTCATCAGTCTAGGTATATACGAAGCACCATTAATATATACCTAGACTGTTAAACATTGCATTCAGAGGCGTACCGAGGCAGTTGGGGGCCTGGGGCGGCACTAGAAGCGGGGGCCTTATATTGAATTTTTTTTTTTTTTTGGGGGGTGCTCATCTTTAAATATCCTTCTCCTCCATACACAAAAATATTTTTAAAATACCGTATATATCCCTGAACCCCAAGGGCCCCGGGGCCTCTCAAAGAGAAATTTTCATTAAATTTTGTTTTTACTTGAGCCTTGAGGGCCCCGGGGCCTCTCAAGGGAAATTTTCATTAAATTTTCTTTTTTTTTATCTAAATTTTTCCATTTTGACTTGAGCCCTGAGGGCCCCGGGGCCTCTCAAAGAGAAATTTTCATTAAATTTTGTTTTTACTTGAGCCCTGAAGGCCCCGGGGCCTCTCAAAGGGAAATTTTCATTAAATTTTGTTTTTACTTGAGCCCTAAGGGTCCTAGGGCCTCTCAAAGAGAAATTTTCATTAAATTTTGTTTTTTTTATCTAAATTTTTCCATTTTTACTTGAGCCCTAAGGGCCCCGGGGCCTCTCAAAGAGAAATTTTCATTAAATTTTCTTTTTTTTCATCTAAATTTTCCCATTTTTACTTGAGCCCTGAGGGCCCCGGGGCCTCTCAAAGAGAAATTTTCATTAAATTTTGTTTTTACTTGAGCCTTGAGGGCCCCGGGGCCTCTCAAGGGAAATTTTCATTAAATTTTCTTTTTTTATCTAAATTTTTCCATTTTGACTTGAGCCCTGAGGGCCCCGGGACCTCTCAAAGAGAAATTTTCATTAAATTTTGTTTTTACTTGAGCCCTGAAGGCCCCGGGGCCTCTCAAAGGAAATTTTCATTAAATTTTGTTTTTACTTGAGCCCTAAGGGCCCTGGGGCCTCTCAAAGAGAAATTTTCATTAAATTTTGTTTTTTTATCTAAATTTTCCATTTTTACTTGAGCCCTAAGGGCCCCGGGGCCTCTCAAAGGGAAATTTTCATTAAATTTTTTTTTTCATCTAAATTTCCCATTTTTACTTGAGCCCTGAGGGCCCCGGGGCCTCTCAAAGGGAAATTTTCATTAAATTTTGTTTTTACTTGAGCCCTGAAGGCCCCGGGGCCTCTCAAAGGGAAATTTTCATTAAATTTTGTTTTTATTCTTGAGCCCTAAGGGCCCCGGGGCCTCTCAAAGAGAAATTTTCTTTTTTTTTCATCTAAATTTTCCCATTTTTACTTGAGCCCTGAGGGCCCCGAGGCCTCTCAAAGGGAATTAAATTTTGTTTTTTACTTGAGCCCTGAAGGCCCCGGGGCCTCTCAAAGGGAAATTTTTATTAAATTTTGTTTTTACTTGAGCCCTAAGGGCCCCAGGGCCTCTCAAAGAGAAATTTTCATTAAATTTTGTTTTTTTTTATCTAAATTTTTCCATTTTTACTTGAGCCCTAAGGGCCCCGGGGCCTCTCAAAGAGAAATTTTCTTTTTTTTCATCTAAATTTTCCCATTTTTACTTGAGCCCTGAGGGCCCCGGGGCCTCTCAAAGGGAAATTTTCATTAAATTTTTTTTTTATAAATATATGGGGGCCTATGCCGGCTCGGGGCCTGGGGCGGACCGCCCCCCTCGCCCCCCCCCTCGGTACGCCACTGATTGCATTGTATTTTGTACAAACAATTTATGTTTAATAATACACACCAACTGTTAAAACAAAATCGGTTAAAAAGTATTAGTACTTTACTGATGTACTTTTTCAGTTTTTTTCCGATTTTCTCAAAATTCGCTCCAACGATTTTGATTAAAATTCATAAATCAAATATTTTTTAGGTGCTCTTTAAAAAGTATATCAGTGAAATTTTTCGTGAAAATAGTTTGAAGTACACTTTACTGATGTGGAAGCATCTATGAAACTAGGTCAAGTTTGAAACTTAGGTGCTAAGGGCAACTAAATATATGCCGACACAAAAAATACGACGTGACAAGCACAGTGCACAACTTTCTCTTGCCGAGGAGTAAGAAAGTTGTGTGCCTTGCGACCAGACGCACCAGATTTTTTAAAATTATTTCTCTGATTAACCGTCATTGTAAAAGTATAAAAATTAATCTAGAAAAAAATTAATTGGCATAAATGATGATTTATACTTAGTTATCTATTGGTCACATCTAGTTTTAAAAGACCATTTGTACGTTTGTTAAAATTAGCTGATTTAAATGTGGGAAGGACACCTGCTGAGAGTAGTGGGTTGGGGTTCCGTCGGTTGGCTGCCAGACCGGAAGTCCTCCTCCCCTAGACGCAACAGTTGTCTTTTCTTTATGGTAAATTTGGTTTGAGAAAGAATCCACTTCTCATTCGTAAGACGGCCTTTAAACCTACACACAATCGAATCATCTCGAGTGACATTTAGGTGTTAGAGGACATTAAATGCATTCAGAACATCCCGGGACCTTTCAAAGGCCCAAGAGGGGCTCCAACATCTCCAATTCAATTGAGGGGAGGCCATCAATCAGATCCAGATTGACTGAAAGATCACTTCATAAAGGGGTTAGATTGTCAACCCTTTATGAAACTAGAAACCTTCTATTTTGCCATTATAAATAGGCCTATTCATAAAAAAATTACTCAGGGTATCATTTTACTTAAATTCTAATTTTGTTAACACAGACAGACCATATAAGAAGAAGCACTTTTTTTTAGACTCAAGGTCCTTCCTCAAAGGCGTGTATTTCCGTAGAAATTCCGATTTTCAGTTTTTGTGACCTACTTACTATATATTGCATATAAATAGGCAAGATAAAGTAAAAAATTAATTACGAAGACGATGAGTCAGCCAAGAATGAAAATAAAAACTTTTTTATTTTTTCTGCTGTCGACGTTTCTAGTGAAGGTCGTTCTCTTATTATTTACTTAATAGGTATTACTATCATTTTAATTTTATTTACACCAGAGATAATTTCCTACATGAAGACACTCATCAAACCCAACCGACTTTTGGACGTAGATATTTAAAGTTATCCCCGTGAAGTAAATTTCCCATCTATATCCCCCCTCTTGCCTTTTCTTCTAGATAACGAACTAATTCTATTTCTAGTTCCGCCTGATCCCTTTTCTCAAATCTATTCTATGCTAAATACATATATATTTTTAGACTATTTGACAACAATATCACACCAGTAAGTCTCGGAACTAACATCAGCGCCTTTAATGACAAATTTATAGTATTCTGAGTTGGTATATTCCTTTTAGAAGTCAAGGTTCCAAAATTTCACCATACAATGTGTTTTAGTGAATTTACTTTTGCCATTTTCAAAACAATGAAAAATTCCATGTTGATAAATCATTGGTTTTTAATGAGAATAAATACCGTTCAAACTCAGCGATGGCTTGAAAATGTTCATCGGGACTCTGCTCCGTCTTACGATCTTTTATTCCATTTTTTGCCCTTGAGACCATTTTAGTGGTTTGAATGCATTATATTTTATGATAAATACCAAAAGCTATCAGGGGACGTTCACCACCCTTATTCCTTTGGGTCACCCAGGATTCGCCGTGCTTGGCATTTTTTCCCATTAAAAAGCAATGTTTTATCAACACAGGAAATTTCTTTCTTTTTTTTCATTATTTTGAAAATAGAAAAAGTAGCGTCACTCAAACCACTGTAACTGAATGATACAATGTCGAAATATCGTGAAATTTTGACATGTAACTTTTAAAAGGTTGTTATTAACTGAGAATTTCAATCATACAATCAACAGTAATTTATATGAAACTTTGACTGCCCGATGAAGGCAACATCCTCTCCTCCGAAACGTTGACAGAAAAAATAAATAGATGTATAAGTTATTTTACTCTATTTCTTTGACTGATTTTACTCGACTCCCAAATTTCCAAATCTACAGCTGCGAAACAATTACCTCCAGAAAATTATTTTTTGTAGGGGATTAAACCTCTCATCTCCCCTTCTAACCAACATCACGATAAAGAAAATTCCAAAATAATTTATTATTTAAAAAATTGAATCTCTGTTTTAATCTAATGTATTTGCTCAATTGATTTCCTTCGAATATTTATCTCCTGTTTTGAAACACGTCGTAAAAGTTCACGTCGCTTCTTCGTTGATTTAATATCCTTGAAAAGGTCTTTTTAGAAGGGGACAGGTTGAGATGTGTTCAGTTTAATTTTCCACCCAGTCCGTTTCTATGCTCTGTGACAGGCTTCAATTAGAACCTCACCCTTAAATAACCTCCCTATTAGGATTCTCAGCCCTTTTCGTAACGTTCCTGCTTTATTGCTTACTAATTTAATAATATATCTATTAGATAGGACAAGCCAATCAAAATTATTAATAATGCATAAATATCACTCACTAATATTTTGGCCAAACATTATTCAATTAATTGCTAGATAAATTTTAAATAATTGTTCTTTGAAAAAAAAAGTCAAACAAATATGATCAAAAGACTAATATTTGCACGATTGATTTTGTATAATATTTTGTTTGTTTAGTATTTAGAAGACAAAAGAATCGCTTAACAAGAAAAGAAAAGAAAAAAAATTGATTAAGAGATAAAGATGCTTTCGATAAATTAATATCAGCTTTTTGAAATAGCCAATACTAATTTTGTTTGACTATTGTTCATCTAAGGTTTTTTTAGCGAAGAAAGCAGTTTGATATCTCATCTTGTTTAAGAATTATTTTAAAATCAAAACCTCGGGGTTTGTTGTAGGGATTAGCGTGCTAACCTCGTATACCGATATTAAAGGTCTGGGTCCCCGGCAGTCCGATGATTTTATTTAAGGCATTTGGATACCAAATGGCTTAAATAAAAATGCCAGAACCCTAATATGTATATTAATCTCTATAACGGATATCTTAAAAGTCTTAAATGGCCTAAGTTGCCGAAAAAACTGTGTGAATGTGA
>JAKCPI010008319.1:0-22180 GCA_023213315.1 Euborellia annulipes
TATAGTATGTCATTCATTTGAAGATTTTTACTTTCTCTTACCTATATAATTATATAAAGAAAGTATTGCGATCATGTCAAAAACGCGATGTCGAGTGCAACATGGTCTGTCTGTGTGTCTGTTTGAAAAAATATATCTCAAGAACGAAAAGAGCTAGGAGGTTGAGATTTTGTATTTAAGTTAAACACCCGCCAGAGACCTGACACGAAGCTTTTGGACAAAATCTGTCAAAAAGTACGAGTACTTTACTGATGCACTTTTTGAGTTATTTTTTCTATTTTCTCAAAATTCACTCCAATAATTTTGATTAAAATTCATGTATATTAATGTATAGTCTCATTTTGCCCCAAAAATTATTTGGCCATAGTAATTTTGAAACGTAACTTTGCAGGCTCATAGAGGGCGTTATGGAGAGTCCAGGAAAAATACTCGAGTCTCAAAATTCCTATAACTTTTTGAGTTATTAATTTCTAAAGTTCCCGTGTGCCTGTCCGATTTCTCCCATAGGATATGTAAAGAAATATTTATGCATTCTTTCCATTGATGTTTTCTGTGAATGTTAACAAATACCCAAGCAGGCACTTGATTTGAATACGTGGTAATGGTAATTCTCTTGCCCTCGGGCTTGGTGCAATTAGTAGCGTGCTTGGCTTCTATACCAAGGGTCGCGGGTTCGGACCCCAGGCAGTCCGATGATTTTATTTAAGCCATTTGGATACCAAATGTGAGTGTGAAAAACAAAAAAAAAAAAAAGAAAAGGCAAGGATCCGCCGCAGGCGGGCCCGAGCCTGCTGAGAGTGTCCATGGGTACGAATCTAATACCCTTGTCTAGGCGCGAAGCCCGCCGAAAGCGGTGGACATTACATTTTAAATTCTAATATATCGGCGGAAACTGATATATGTCGACACAAAAATCTGGTGTGACAAGCACAGAACACAACTGTGGGCTGTGCGACCAGTCACAGCAGATTTTTTAACGTTGAATTGAAAATAGAGTATTGATAGTTCTTAGCTTTTTCCTATATGGCCTTGACACTATAAATTTGAAGAGAGATATAATTGAAAAAAGAAAAAAAGAAATTGCAGCCTATGTAGTTTCTTTCATCAACTACTCTACAGCCATGCCGGTATAGCTGCCTGTTACAGAGGATATAATTCAAAGAAAAAGCAGGCCAGTCGCTCGGCTTGGTGCGAAGGGTTGGAAAAAGGCATGGAAAAAATATCAATCTTAGCTCGTGTTTATATACTGTAAATGTAAAATAATGTTTTGGGTTTTTTTTTTTTTTGTTGTTTCAGAGATAGTGGTGCAATGAGCTACCCGTCGTCCCCTGAAAGCTCCTCAGGCGGGGGTCAAGAGAGACGTCTTTCTGTATGGCCAAGTGTCTTCCTCGGCGGAGCAGCCATGTTGGCTAAAGAAACAGGAGTAGCGTCGTTACTTGTTAACGTAGCCTACGACTTTTATCGCTCGTGGCCATACATTAAGAGGTAAGAAATATTCACAGCTGTTTCTTAAATTGGTTGCTGGCCCCTCTATTTTACTTTACCCCACTTACTATATCAATACACACTATAAAACTTCCTTTTCATACACAGTTTGAGTATTTACCAATAAATATCCCTATCAAATAGGCAAGAAAGGACAGGCATGTTGGAGCGTTTGCCTAACTAGCAGGCTCGCTTGATCAGTGGCGCCTCTAGTGACCAGTAGCTGAATTGTTGGCTTTGACAGCACAGGGATGGGCAGATCATTTTCGATTAAAAATGAAATCTACGAGTAGAATTTAAGAATTCGATTCGTATCCAAATTCTCTCAACTTATGTAGGTTGAAAAATAAATTCTACCCTTACTACTATTTACTAACTTTAAAATCATTAAAAATTATTGACTTTCCGTCGTATCATAGAAAAAATAAATTTCTACACAGGAAAAAATTTCCCTCCCCTGACCCCGATAGTCGATTTTCGGATTGATTCGGAGTTCCCTAAAAAAAAGGTTGAATGAAAGCAATGTGATAAAAAGTTCGATATTTATTAATCCACATTTAGAGAAAAATTTAATTTGGAATTTAATTTAATAATAATGATGGCAAGATGCACCCGAACGAGCATTTAGGGGGTAATATATATTTTAGGCTGCTAATTGTGTATGTAAATAATTTATTCTCTAATAGGCTTTCTATGTTTTCCCTATCGGAAATTTGGGATATTTCCTATTCTATTCGTTCTCTATCTCTCTAGTTTCAGTTTAAATTAAAACCATTTTTTAAACGAAAATAATAATAATGGAAGGAATCAGGGGCGTACCCAGGATCAAATCTAGAGGGGGGGGCAGAATATGGTCGTCCAGGGGGGGGGGGCAGATCATGGCCGTCCAGATTGTGACATAGCTTTTTCATATATAAATATAGGGGAAAAGCCTTCGAATTAAAGGCATAAAAACCCTCGAGTCCTAACGAGTCCCCGTCGCTATCGCCCTACCTAATTTTGTTTCATTTCATCACTTTATAAGCATTTAATTTTTTTCCTTGCTTCTAGGGGGGGGGGGGCAATGCCCCCTGCCTCGCTGGCCCATGGAGGGAATATATTATTTATCTGATGATACTGAATTAAGAATATCAAAAAATGAATAAATCTAAAATGTTTAAAAAAAAAATAATAATAAAAATTTAGCAAATAGCTACGTTACAGTTTCGATTCTTTTAAGAACTATCATCAGGCCTACAATTATAAAAAAAATTTCTTCTTATCACCTCTATGGCTTACGTTAGCTCCAGTATCAATGTTAATCTATACGGAACGAAAAAATTTACCGATCGATATTTTTCCATCGATACCGAGTAGGTACTCGATACTTTGCAACTGTACAGTACCCAGATAGCACAGTACGTCTTATGTACGTCAATAAGACGAACTGTGCGTCTTATGTACGTACATAAGACGTACTGTGCTATCTGGGTATCGATACCTGAGTGGTATCGTTTCATTCCTAATTCAGATATGCAATGGAGGATCGTTCTGCTGTGCACGGCCGAAACACGGACAGTGGACGACTAGCTTAACGTATATAAAATGATATTTTCTTGTGTCTTTTTAAAGACGCTGTGAGTTGTTTATGAAACAGTCCTTTTAGTTACTTATTCACGTATTGCAATTAATATTTTCAACAATAATGACGTAATTGGCTCAATTTAAAGAGATATTTTTTTTCTCTTACCTATGTATATATGTAATATATATATAGAGAGAAAGTATTGGATTCATGTCAAAATTGATGTCGAGATTTTGATGGATCTTCACGTTTTGAGGTCCCCTGAATCCAAAAAAGTGGTTTTCGCGACATGGTTGTTGTGTGTGTGTGTGGGGTGTGTGGGTGTGTGTGTGGGTGTGTGTGTGGGTGTGTTGTGTTCAATTTTAAGCATGAAGGAATTGAGCTATGAGGCTGAAATTTTATATTTAAGTTAAACATCCTCCTGACCGGAAAATAAGCTTTTAATCAAAATCGGCCAAAGAGTACTAGTACTTTACTGATGTACTTTTTCAGTTTTTTTCGATTTTCTCAAAATTTGCTCCAACGATTTTTTTTTTAAATTCAAAAATCAATCATTTTTTAGATGCTCTTTAAAATGTATATTCTCATTTTGCGATTGAAATCTTCTGAAGACCACTTTACTCTTGTATTTCATAGGGAAGATAGGAGAAATGGTTGCCATGGTAACAAAATATAAATATTTTCCCATACTTATAAATTTTACATCTGAATTCGAATGTACCGTACTGTCGGGAACTAAATATATGTCGACACAAAAATCTGGTGTGACAAGCACAGTACACAACTTTCGATTACCGAAGGTAAGAGAAAGTTGTGTGCTGTGCGCCAGTCACACCAGATATTTTTTTCATTTTGTTTGGATTCTTTCTTTCATTTTTTTTATTTTTTGCTCCAAAAAGGATTTTTTGGCAGCCATTATTCAAATCTGCGTCTCCATTGGGTTCTCGCTTAATTTTATGACCAAATCCTTTTAGGTCCTTTCGTAGTCACTCATAAATATTTCAAGGCGTGCACCAACCATCCCATCGACATACATATATACATGGAACCCAAGTTTCCTTTCCTTTCCCTCTCTAGTCATTTATTTAAATTTAACTTGTGTTGTCAGAAGAGAGAGAGAGAAGACGCAAAGCAAGTTGACAAATCGCGTTGTCTCAAATTGCAATTATGCAGACAGACAGACTGAGAGAAGCAACCTACCTTTCCCCCTCCCCCTCTCCTAGTGCACACAACTCTAATTATCTACATTAAAATTATTAATTTCAGTAATCCTCTTAGCTTTCTTGTATAAAATTTCAAAATTTCAGTGGGCCTATACCAAATTCAATTAGCATTTACATGTCTTTTATTAAAACATTTAATTGATACACGTTGTATTAAATAAATGCCAGCTCCCCCACAGTTTGTTAATAAATAACGGTGGTTTTATTATTTAAGGATAACATTTTTTTTTTTAATTTGATTTAAGGTCTTTTTCGACATCGAAGGCCATTTAGACCCCGTCTCTATTTATAAGGATAACATTTCAAAATTTCAATTCAATTTATTTTAACAGGTCTTAAAATTAATTGTTTCACATTTTGTTATTGCATTATTTTTTTGACATAGCGGATAATCTTAAATCCTCGGACAAATCTAAATTAAATTAAAAAAAAAAAATTTAAATATAGGCATACAGTTTAAATAGAAGCTACAGTGTGTTTCAATTTTATTTGAAGGTCTTGTTCTTCTGTTAAAGAATTCTTATTGAAAAGAATCCTTAAACTAAACGAGTCTTATCCAGATAACTATTCAAAACATCTACATGAGATGAGAAAGATTGATAAAATTAATTAACAAAATGGACTTTAAAATTTATTTTTCTAATATAAATTCTTCTCTTCTTTTCAGGAGTATCACAGAAAGTTCTATGAATGAAGAAACACACAAATTTCTACGAAGAGCCGCCAAGGTTCTTATCTCGGTGAGTAAATTTTATCATATAATAAATTAGCCTTGAATTGAATCCTCAGACACCTTTGAATTGATCTTCTAGCTTTACACTAGTGGACCTCTGTAATTAAAATAAATATTAGTAGACATTTGATGTGAGGGATAAAATAATGAGTTAGTTCTGATGAAGAACTCGTTAATTTTAGAAAAATAAATTTATTTAAATTTTGATATTTTTTACAGCCAGGTTTTTTAGCCAAATAGCAGTAAAAACGTTTCTGTTTTCAACAATCATTCTCTATCAATTATTTTATATGAGTAAAACAAGAGCCCTCGGGGCTTGGTGAAGAGGTTAGCGTGCTAAACTCGTATACCAAAAGTCGCGGGTTCGGACCCCAGGCAGTCCGATGATTTTATTTAAGCCATTTGGTATCCAAATGGCTTAAATAAGAATGCCTGGACCCCAATATAAATAAATTCATAAATAACGGTTATCGTCAAAGTCTTATATGGCCTGAGTTGCCGAAAGGACTGAGTGAATGTGTGTGTGTGAATGAAAAAAAAGTGTGAATGTTTAAAAAGGAATTAAAAAAAAAATTTCAAGACGGGCCCCCCCCGGGGCTGGCAATGGAGAAGAGCAAGTCACCACAATCATTGCCGTTAAGTGATGCCAAGCGCGGGAATGGTGACCCTGAGCAATCAGGGTGTGGAACATCCCCCGGTAGCCATCGATAAAATGTGATTTAAATTATTTAAATAAAATTAATAACCCCTAAATGGCCTCAGTAGCAGAAAAAGGGTCGATATTACTGTCACTATTACAAAATAAAACGATATTAAATTACTCTTATATTACGGAGAAAAAAAAAAACGAAACATATCACTTAGTGTTTTTTCAATATCATTTGATATTGATTTTAGTAATACTGTATTAACTTTTATTGAAAAAGAAACTAGGATATTGAGGTTAAATTTAAATCTTTAATAAAACAAAGATGGTGTGACTGACTGTACAGTGGATCATATCTTTTTATATACTGCCCCCACCCCCCCTGCCAATAGGCTGGAATTGAACGAATTTATTTTATAAATTGATACCTACTATCTATTTTTATTAGATTATTTAAAAAATCATTAATTAATAAATTTCTAGTATTTAATTTTAATAAAATTTTCTCTAAGTGTTATAGAAAATATTTTTCAATAAAATGGATTTTTTTTAGTAAAAAAGTCGCTTTTTTAAAAAGTAAAAATAGTCTCAGAGATAAAAAGTCTCAAGTCTTTTTTTAAATTTTCAAAATATCTTTAATTTTATCAGATCGACGAAGGTATTAAGGGGGTTCAGGAGCGACGTCTAAACGTACTTTAAAAAATCTGGTGTGACTGGCGCACAGCACACAACTTTCTCTTACCCTTCGGTAATCGAATGTTGTGTACTGTGCTTGTCACACCAGATTTTTTGTGTCGAGATGTATTTAGTTTCCGACAGTATGGTACATTCGATTTTCAAGATGTAAAATTTATAAGTATGGCAAAATGTTTATATTTTGATACCATGGCAACCATTTCTCCTATCTTTTCTATGGAGAACAAGAGTAAAGTGGTCTTCAGAAGATTTCAATCACAAAATGAGAATATACATTTTATTGAGAATCTAAAAAATAATTGATTTTTGAATTTAAAAAAAATCGTTGGAGCAAATTTAGAGAAAATCGAAAAAAACTGAAAAAGTACATCAGTAAAGTACTAGTACTCTTTGGTCGATTTTGTTCAAAAGCTTCGTGTGACGTCCCATGGGGGTGGCTAACTTAAATATAAAATTTCAACTTCCTAGCTCTTTTCGTTCTTGAGATATTTTGTTCACAGACACACAGACACACAGACACACAGACACACAGACAGACAGACAGACAGACAGACCATGTCGCGAAAACCACTTTTTTGGATTCAGGGGACCTCAAAACGTGAAGATCCATCAAAATCTCGACATCGAATTTTTGACATGAATCCAATACTTTCTCTCTATATATATATTACATATATACATAGGTAAGAGAAAGTAAAAAACTAGACTATTATAAGGAATTTTTCAATGCGGTTTTTTTTACTTTCTCTTACCTATGTATATATGTAATATATATATAGAGAGAAAGTATTGGATTCATGTCAAAAATTCGATGTCGAGATTTTGATGGATCTTCACGTTTTGAGGTCCCCTGAATCCAAAAAAGTGGTTTTCGCGACATGGTCTGTCTGTGGGTGGGTGGGTGGGTGGGCGGGTGGGTGTGTCTGTGTTCAATTTTAAGCATGAAGGAATTGAGCTACGAGGTTGAAATTCTATATTTAACTTAAACACCCCCGGGACCGGAAAAATAAGCTTTTAATCAAAATCGGCCAAAGATTACTAGTACTTTACTGATGTACTTTTTCAGTTTTTTTCGATTTTCTCAAAATTTGCTCCAACGATTTTTTTTTAATTCAAAAATCAATTATTTTTTAGATGCTCTTTAAAATGTATATTCTCATTTTGCGATTGAAATCTTCTGAAGACCACTTTACTCTTGTATTTCATAGGGAAGATAGGAGAAATGGTTGTCATGGTAACAAAATATAAATATTTTCCCATACTTATAAATTTTACATCTGAATTCAAATGTTCTGTACTGTCGGGAACTAAATATATGTCGACACAAAAAATCTGGTGTGACAAGCACAGTACACAACTTTCGATTACCGAAGGTAAGAGAAAGTTGTGTGCTGTGCGCCAGTCACACCAGATTTTTTTTAAATGAATTAAATTCATAAGAGATTATTGGGACATCGAGCTATAATTTTTTTAATGACTTATTAAAAAATTATCATAATTAATTTTTTGTTATAAAGCAAATATAAAAAAACAATCTGTCCTAATAATCTTTAATTTTTTTAAATTTAAAAATGAATTTATTGTTATTATTAATCACATATTAATTAAGAAATTTTTAAAGTAAGATTAGTAGATTTATTTAAAAATCAACTGTCAAATTAGTTCAGCATTCTTGCAATAGATGGCAGACTAGTCTAACAGACGATATAGTATTAGCCTATATCTGGCCTATATATATATATATATATATATATATATGCTTTTATAAAAGATACATAATATATAATAACATTTATAAAGTATTTATTGTTAAAAGATCAATGAAAATCAACAAAATGCATTAAATATTATTAGCTACCATTCTGACATCTCTTGGCAAATTTTTGAATTACTTGATTTTTTGGGCATTCTTTTTATGACACACTACGCCCTCTTATCGGAAAAAACATGCGTAACACCTTCGCTCCTGTTCCGCCTCAATACTATATAATATAACCATGAAAAATCTCAAGAATAAAATAAAGGCATTTTTGCGCATTCTCTTTATAATGCATGAGCGATGACTTAATCTCATTTGGAAAACTGCTGCACAATATGGTCTCTTCCCCAATAAAATAACGAACTGAGCTATAATTAATTCATTTGTTCAATCTTCAAGTTAAATAAGAGAAATATAAATGTATTTATCAGAGCGATAGAATAACATAAAATGTTAAAAGTAAAACTTATAGCATATAGGAAATGTTTCTAAATTTATTCCTCCCATCTCTATTCTCTCTCATACGTATTACAATATTCACCATTTCAACAACAACAACAACGAAATTAATGTTTAAATAGCGAGAAATGAGAAAACCAATTTATTAATTTTAATAATTTTAGTTACACTCTCTCTCGTTCTATTTCCTCTTCGTATTCATTCAATTGGACAATTTGAAAATATACTACAGCAACATTCTCTCGATTTAATAAATAATAATAGGCTTAACAAGTGTGTCCATCTCTCTCAAACTTTCTCTCAAATAAAAGGGCTAAATAAGTTATTTCCTCCTCTTGTTGGAAATTAATTTCATCATGATAATTATAACGTGTGTAAATAAATGTTTTGTGATGTAAATGGTGAGTTTGTTTTTTATTACAAGTGTTTTTTGTTTCATTATTACTCTTACTTATTACTTATTTATTAATGTCAATGCAATAGGGATGAGTGGGGCAAGACGGGGTAGCAGGGTAAGACGAGCTTCTGGTCCTAGAGGAACAAACTATCTTTCCGGAAACTCCCTCTATAGTTCATATTTGCTTAATATATTTGATTTTTTTCTTCTTTTTTTTTTTGGGTGGGGGCTCGCTGGAGTAGCGGGCTAGGGCGTAGGCTTTCTACAAAAAAAGATTCCTGTTCAAACCTGTGTGTACGGGATTTTTTCATTAAATAGAACCATTTTGGGCCGGCGCCCTAGGATAGTTCACCCGCCTGGTTCAACTCCAGGGGTACCATTTTGCCCAATATTAAGCACAAACATATCTCGCAAATTTGCTAATTTAAACGAGTATATTGACTGGCTAATGAACAGTCTGAGCATTGAAAAAAATTTCATCCTTTTCAAACAAGTGTTTACATTAAATATTTAATGTACAAATCCTCAAGCAGCCCAGGGGCGTGGTGTAGAAGGTTAGCGTACTAAACTCATATACCAAACGTCGCGGGTTCGGACCCCAGGCAGTCCGATGATTTTATTTAAGCCATCTGGATACCAGATGGCTTAAAAAAAATGCCTGGACCCTAATATATATAAATTCATAAATAACGAGTTATCGTAAATGTCTTCCCTCTTATATGGCCTCAGCTGCCGAAAAGACAGTGTGAATGTGTGTGTGAGTGTGAGTGTGAATGATAAAAAAGTGTGAATGTTTTTTAAACAAAAAATAAAAAAAAAATCCTCAAGCAGGCCCTGGATTGGAATATAGGATCTCACCACAATAGCCCCCAGGTAACTCTACGAGGAGAGGGAGTTGCTGTGACATCCCGTCCTGTGGAAGTGACGTAAAGAAGGTTCCCTCTCAGTGATGCATTCATCGAAAGGAGTAGGCTACACGCCGGTGCTGAGGGAGTCCCTCCTCAAACTAGGACATCCTCCCTAGCATAGCAGAGGTTGGATAAAAGGTACAGGGTGGAATCAGAAATAAGGATAAGCTCATATAATTAAATATTTATTAATTCATATACCCGAAAAAAGTAAGGGTGTGCCGCCGGGAATCGAACCACGGATTCTCCAATTTGTACTCGGAGTGCCCTTACCACTAGACCACAGCACGACATTCGGATATATTAAGTTCATATTATGAACTCAGTTGGAAAGCAATTTTAGTCATCAGAAGGATTAGTTCATTAGCGAGAGCGAAAGCAGGAAGAGAAGAAGTTAGAGATAAGAAATAGACCCTAATGTAACTTCATGGGGTGTTGATAGATGGCTACGGCCGTTTGGGTTTGAGGTATGTGCCTTCGAGCACGTAAGCACCTCGGGTAAATAAACCATTTTAACTTTTGAATAAATGGCCAATCTGCCGCCGCGGAAGGCTGCAGCCTTTTTAGCATATTTAAGAATAAGGCCCTGCTGGCGCTCGTAATAAATACAATTTAGGCCTAGTGTACTCCATGATTAAGAGCTCCGAAGATTGTCAAAACTCGAACTAAGCTGAAATCTTTATTCTTTTGAAATAAATACCCAGGCTGGATATTTTTACTATTCTGCT
The DNA here is from genome assembly GCA_023213315.1 of Euborellia annulipes. Classification (NCBI taxonomy): domain Eukaryota; kingdom Metazoa; phylum Arthropoda; class Insecta; order Dermaptera; family Anisolabididae; genus Euborellia; species Euborellia annulipes. The sequence goes on from JAKCPI010008319.1 coordinate 10,599, forward strand.
TTGTATGTTCTTGCACATAGTTTAAGAGACATATTTCGTTTGATTAAGTTGAAATACATTATTCGAGAGCTCGCAGACAAACTAACCCAACCTAAATAATAGTTTGTAAACAATTTAGTGTTTATGAATTCAGTTCCACCAAGTTGATAAGATTAGTTCAATTTTGAAATGAAATTCACAAGCGTGTGCTCTTTGGTCACTCACTTGGTACTTGTGAGCCCTCCACCCCCTGGGTGGAGGGGGTGGGAGCAGAATACTGTCAAATCCTCCTCTCTCTCACTCTCTAGATGTAACTGGATTAACGCAAGACAGAAACAGAGAGAGAACTAACTTTATTCCAGTAAACACGACTTGATTATTAATTCACCTTAATAGATTGCATATATTCTCTGAGAGAATATGTGTGAGGGGGATGGGGGGATGGGGGGAAGAGGTAGCTTGACAGATGCTCAAACGTTAATGCTTGAAATGCCATTCGAAATTAGAACATACACTGGCGGATAGTTTACCTTCCCAGTGGTGTGTATTTATGACTTTATAGTATGGGGGTAAATAAATATTTATTTACACTTACATATGTAATCTCTTTTATAAGGGAATTCGGGAATTGAAGTTCTTAATAATTCTTAATAATGAATCTTTCAAACATTATTTAGTCTTCTTAAGTGATATATTATTTTTAAAATGAGGATGGCGGACAGCGATAGCTGGAAAGAAGACAAAGAATGTGGCATTTGCCAAAGGGGGGGTAATTACCCCCATTACCCCCCCCCCCCCCTTGTATCCGTCCTTGCTTCTAGATTAATTAAAGAAATAAGAGACAAACCCCCAAAGAGATTCTATGTTTAGTCTATACATTATCAACATTTTAAAAAATCTGGTGTGACTAGCGCACAGAACACAACTTTCTCTTACCTTCGGTATTCGAAAGTTGGGCTCTGTGCGCCAGTAACACCAGATTTTTTGTACCGACATTTTTTTATTTTCCGACAGTACGATACATTCTATCTTCAAGATGTAGGCCTACGATTTTTTTTTTTTTTTTTTAAATAAAAAACATGCATACTTTTTCCTCATTCACACTCACACTCACACACACATTCACACAGTCTTTTCGGCAACTTAGGCCATTTAAAACTTTTAGACGATAAACGTTGTAATTAATATATGAAGAAGATGTACGATTTATAAGTATGGAAGCCCACGGGGCTTGGAGTAGTTGGTAGCGTGTCTACCTTCTATACCGAACGTCGCGGGTTCGGACCCCAGGCAGTCCGATAATTTTATTTAAGGCATTTGGATACCAAATGACTTAAATAAAAAAAATGCCTGGACCCCAATATGTATAATACTCATTAACGGATATCGTTTAAAGTCTTAAATGGCCTAAGTTGCCGAGAAGACTGTGTGAATGAGTGTGTGAATGTGAGTGTGAATGAGAAAAAAGTGTGAAAAAAAAAAAAAAATATAAGTATGGAAAAATATTTATATTTTGTTACCATGGGAACCATTTCTCCTATATTTTCTATGGAGTACAAGAGTAAAGTGGTCTTCAGAAGATTTCAATGACAAAATGAGAATATACATTTTATAGAGAATCTAAAAAATAATTGATTTTTGAATTTTAAAACAAATCGTTGGAGCAAATTTAGAGAAAATCGAAAAAAACTGAAAAAGTGCATCAGTAAAGTACTAGTACTCTTTGGCCGATATTGTTCAAAAGCTTCGTGTCACGCCCCAGGGGGGCGCCTAACTTAATTATAAAATTTCAACCTCCTAGCTCTTTCCGTTCTTGAGATATTTTCTTCACAGACACACACAGACCATGTCGCAAAAACCACTTTTTTGGATTCAGGGGACCTCAAAACGTGTATATCCATCAAAATCTCGACATCGAATTTTTGACATGAATCCAAGACTTTCTCTATATTAACATATATATAGAGGTAAGAGAAAATAAAACTACAAAAATTTCAACGAAAACAGTAGGTCCAAAAGTAAGTCAAACGACAGCCCTTACCAGGGGGGGGGGGGGGGGGGGGTAGCAGAGGCCCATCACCTTTGAAGAGAAAAACATTCACATTAGAATTTTAATCATACTATACTAATTTGAATTTCGAACTCAATCATTATAACCCCTATTCACATTCTCCTCCTTGAATAAAGTATTATGTAAAAATTTTCCAATACAATTTGAGCAATAAAGCCATAAGTGACCTCTTGTGATGTCACATTTTCAACCACAAAATCGAGAAAAAAAAAAGGAACATGGAATGTGGATTTAAATAAGACATAGAAGAGAGAGAAGCATTAGACTAGCGAGTACCTAAGATTTTTATAACCATGAATAAAATAAACATTTTATATGAATTTCATTGTAGTTTTCTCTTTTATATGCTATTCACTTCTTATGATCAATATTAGAGAGAGAGAGGAGGAGATCTTATGTTCTCAGCGAAAGAAAGAAAGAGAAATGCCAATCATCTCAAGTATGTCCTGAGGAATCTTTGAGTTTATGGCAACCTCAAATGAACTAAAATATTTCTTCATCCAACGCTATATTATTGTGACTTAAATAAACTTCTGAAAATATTTTTTATTTTAAGTTAGAAATTCTGAAAGTCCTTAAAAAACATATATTTATAAAATAAGAGTCAAGATGCATATCACTTTGTTATTATTAGGGGGGTTTAGGAGCGACGTCTAGACGTACTTAAAAAAAAAAAAAAACTAGACTATTATAAGGAATTTTTCAATGCGTTTTTTTTAAATGAATTAAATTCATAAGAGATTATCGGGACATCGAGCTATAATTTTTTTAATGACTTATTAAACAATTATCGTAATTAACTGTTTTGTTATCAAGCAAGTACAAAAAAACAATCTGTCCCAATAATCTTTATTTTTTTTTAAATTTGAAAATGAATTTATTGTTATTATTAATCACATATTATTTAAGAAATTTTAAAATAAGCTTAGATGATTTATTTAAAATTCAACTGTCAAATTAGTTCAGCATTCTTGCAATAGATGGCAGACTAGCCTAACAGCCGATCCCCTTTGGCCTATTTCTGGCCTATATTTATATATTTTTATGCTTTTATAAAAGATGCATAATATATAATAACATTTATAAAGTATTTATTGTTAAAAGATAAATGAAAATCAACCAAATGCATTAAATATTATTAGCTACCATTCTGACTTCTCTTGGCAAATTTTTGAATTACTTGATTTTTTGGGCATACTTTTTATGACACACAACGCCCTCTTATCGGGTAAAAACATGCGTAACCACTTCCCTCCCGTTCCTCCTTAAATAATAAAGAAGAGAATTGTGGTATCAGGATAGAGGGGGTGTGAAAAACTGTATATTTGATGTCACATAGGCCTAATACGGTATTTCGGGCTGCAAATTTGCCAGATATATTACCGATAACTGGTTTAAAAACAATGCATTTCAGACCCCTCGGTAATTCGTATTATTTTCATCCTCAATGTCAAATAAAACATTTTGTGATTCGTATTTCTAGCTTAAAAAGTTCGTTAATTCGTACTATTTTCCAGATTGAGAACGAGAGCGAGTGAGAGACACAAGGTTTTCTCGTTCAGAGAATTCATATGTATCGTAAATAATATACGTTATTATATTATGTATCGATATATTTGAGTTTATCTTATGGTATGGTCTCAGATGGCAAAAAGACAAAAAAGATAAATTTATTTCTTGAAAACACTTGAATAGATTCTATTTCTATTTTTCACCATTTCTTAAATAATAATTCAAAAAATAATTATTTCCCTCTCGCTCTCTGGGTCTTTCTTTGCTCATACATGCACAAAGAGGCACGTAATAAGACGTTGTTTTATTGGAGCTGACTTTTTAACATGTCACGCCTCATATATCATTCCGCCATCGCGCGCGCACAGTAAGAGAGAGAGAGAGGGTTAGAATAATACCAAAGAAAAATTACAGGGAATAAAGTAAGAACAGAGTTTGCATTTCGAATAGATGGCGAGCCTAAAAGGAAGAAAAAAATTGATAGTGGTACCATTTATTGACATAATAAAAAGGAGAGAAAATAAGAAGAAAGGAAAATTTTTATTAATGGACCAATTTACACCAAAATTTATTGAATAATTCACATTAGAAAATGAGATCGATAAGAGGAAAGCCGAATTCAAAATGCGTAATACATAAAGCATTGTTACATAACAATATACCGAATCACGAATGTGTTTATTAAAACTTAACTTTTGTGGTTTGAATTATTATTATTAGGGGAATTTTTAATTATAGACCATATTTTTGTATTAATTATTTATTAAAAATATAAAATAAGTTGAAGAGAAGTTGCTGTTGATGTTATGGAATGTAAAAGAGCAAGTCTTCCTTTGTCCCCATGACCTCCCGTGATTGGAACAAGCTCCCTGCGTCTATCTTCCCCAAAACCTACAATCTTCAGACTTTCAAGTCTAACCTCAACAGGCATCTTCTCAGTTCCCGCAGTTGAGTTTCCCCTTTATGCTTCTCCTTTTGTTTTTATTTTCTTCCTGGCTGCATGTGACTATTGGTCATTATAGGTCTTCGGACCTTATGCACCCATTCCAAAAAAAAAAAAAAAAAAGAGCAAGTACAGGTGCAGCAAATAAAGAGAACATTTGGATGTCAAATGCCGAAAGGGAGACGTTTCGGCATTTGACATCCAAATGTTCTCTTTATTTGCTGCACCTGTACTTGCTCTTTTACATTCCATAACATCAACAGCAACTTCTCTTCAACTTATTTTATATTTTTAATAAATAATTAATACAAAAATATGGTCTATAATTAAAAATTCCTCTAATAATAATAATTCAAACCACAAAAGTTAAGTTTTAATAAACACAAAGTTGTGGAATTTAAGGTGCGCGTCTCGGGGTGCTAATTTTGGGATTTTCTTATCCAATTTTGAAGCTATCGACCTCAATTTTTTACTTTCTCTTACCTATGTATATATGTAATATGTATATATATAGAGAGAAAGTATTGGATTCATGTCAAAAATTCGATGTCGAGATTTTGATGGATCTTCACGTTTTGAGGTCCCCTGAATCCAAAAGAGTGGTTTTCGCGACATGGTCTGTCTGTGTGTGTGTGTGTGTGTGTGTGTGTGTGTGTTCAATTTTAAGCATGAAGGAATTGAGCTACGAGGTTGAAATTTTATATTTAAGTTAAACATCTCCCGGGACCGGAAAAATAAGCTTTTAATCAAAATCGGCCAAAGAGTACTAGTACTTTACTGATGTACTTTTTCAGTTTTTTTCGATTTTCTCAAAATTCGCTCTAACGATTTTGATTAAAATTCAAAAATCAATTATTTTTTAGATGCTCTTTCAAATGTATATTCGCGTTTTGCCCTCAAAATTGTTTGAAGCACACTTTACTCTTGTGTTTCATAGGAAAGATAGGAGAAATGGTTGCCATGGTAACAAAATATAAATATTTTTCCATGTTTATAATTTTGACATCTTAAATTTCTAATATATTGGCGGAAACTAAATATATGTCGACACGAAAAATCTGGTGTGACAAGCACAGAACACAACTTTCGATTACCGAAGGTAAGAGAAAGTTGTGTGCTGTGCGCCAGTCACACCAGATTTTTTTTTAATTAAAGTTATTTAAAATATCTACAGCTTATAGAAGCCCTTTTTTACTTTCTCTTACCTATGTATATATGTAATATATATATAGAGAGAAAGTATTGGATTCATGTCAAAAATTCGATGTCGAGATTTTGATGGATCTTCACGTTTTGAGGTCCCGTGAATCCAAAAAAGTGGTTTTCTCGACATGGTCTGTCTGTGGGTGGGTGGGTGGGTGGGTGGGTGTGTGTTCAATTTTAAGCATGAAGGAATTGAGCTATGAGGCTGAAATTTTATATTTAAGTTAAACACCCCCCGGGACCGGAAAAATAAGCTTTTAATCAAAATCGGCCAAAGAGTACTAGTACTTTACTGATGTACTTTTTCAGTTTTTTTCGATTTTCTCAAAATTCGCTCTAACGATTTTGATTAAAATTCAAAAATCAATTATTTTTTAGATGCTCTTTCAAATGTATATTCTCGTTTTGCCCACAAAATTGTTTGAAGACCACTTTACTCTTGCACTCCATAGAAAAGATAGGAGAAATGGTTGCCATGGTAACAAAATATAAATATTTTCCCATACTTATAAATTTTACATCTGAATTCAAATATTCCCTACTGCCGGGAACTAAATACATGTCGACACAAAAAATCTGGTGTGACAAGCACAGTGCACAACTTTCGATTACCGAAGGTAAGAGAAAGTTGTGTGCTGTGCGCCAGTCACACCAGATTTTTTAATTTTCGAAAAAATACATTTTTTTTTTAGATTAATCGCATTAAATAAAAGATATTAAAAAAAAAGGAGCTCTATAAGTTGTAGATAATTAAATTAGTAATCATTGTGTTAAATAATAATTAATATTTTGCCTTTAATTAATTAGCTGGAAGGTCTAGAATGAAATGCAATTTGTCCCTTGTATTCCTATGGAGAACACTAACGCCATCTCTTGCCACCTCGAGTCAATTGTGTTTTAACGATTTTTCGAGACGCGCACCTTAATTAAGAGAAGCAACACCGCTTGAAAATTAGGCAACCAAAAGTGATTGGTTTCTTTGAATCAATTATCATTATCATCATTACTATATATAAAGCGCTAGCAATTCATTTCCGGTGTATGTAATCTGTTTACCATTCTCTCTGGCTGATTGGCCAGAGTCAGAGAGGGAAATTTAAAATTTACAAACAGCGAGCGCAAAAATAAACTAGATGTATTTGCTCGCCGAAGGCGAGTAAGGGGGTCCAGGGAGTGCAGTTCAGGTCCCCTGAAAAAAAGTGGATCCTTGAAAATGGCAAAAATGAAGAAAAATAAATCTGATCTTTAAGTTAAATACCCTTCGAAAAAGTTCAAGCCACGCTTCTGGATAAAATTGTGATGTACCTGGATTAAATTATGTATATGAACTAATGTAATAGGGTTCTGTCCGTTATAAATAAATAAATAAATGAAAGAACCAAGCGCCATTATGATCGAAAATGAGATAACACCGGCATTTTGTAGGGAAAAAGAAGATTTACCTGTTTATTTAAATCACAAAATTATTACTCTCTGCACTTTTTTTTTGTATAAAATAAGAAAAAAAAGTAATTGCCATTGGTTTTGTTTAATATTGTATAAATGAAATGCCTGCCCTCTATCTCAGATTTAGGTTAATGGCGCTTGGTTCCTTCGTGCATAACATCGTCCATATATCTCAACACAAAATATCTGATGTAACAAGCACAGAACACAACTTTCAAATTCCGAATAGCAAGATTGTAATAGCATACAGTCAGTCAGTCACTCCAGATTTTTATTTTGTTATCGCCTTACTTGTTTTAAGGTTCAAAAGTACAGGTTTTCTAATTATTAAAATCAACATCTGCGCATGCTTCCAGCAAACTGATTTATTAATAGATAATTAACGAAAAAAAATAATCACTTGGTTGTTTCAATTCAATTGAATGAAATTTTAAACGATAAAAATGTTTCAAAAAGCGCAAATCGATTTTTCTCCGAGTGTGTTCTCCTTCCTATATATTAATATAAAAAAAAACGTCATAATTTGTCAGACAAAAAAAAAAATAATAATGCCCAAGCAACCAAGCGCTAACTCAATTGAGTGCATACACGCATGCACGCATTCACGCACACAAAACACACACCTCTCTAATTAGCTCCCTCCCCCTCCCTCTCTCCATCGAGTGTATATATGCATACTACATCAGGTACTGCACCTAATACCTTTACCTTAATTTCTACTTGCGAAATGCTGTAATTAAAGTGACTCATTTTGGATTCAAACCCCGATCTTATTTGACTTGGAACGTAATAATGGAGGCAGGGCTGCTGGAATTTCCTTTTAAATGTTGATGCTAATGAAATGTCTTCCTTTAGTCTCAATTATTTATGACTTTCCCATACGAAATGGAAGAAGAAAAGGAGAATGGGATTATTTTATTATCTCTTCTTTTCTTCTTTTTTTTTCTTTATTATAAAACAGATGGATTCATTTAAAAGGGTTATTAAGTACCAGAATCCTTTTTTATTGAAAGAAGTATACAGTGGGGAACATAAATATCTTCATTTTTTTTTTTTTTATCTTGTCGTTATTAATTAATTTATCTTTAATATCCAATTTGTTGAGAGGCTTTTCTCTCTTATGGATGCTGATAACGAAATATAATATCGAATATATATTTGATGGAAGTGAGCAACATTCCTGAGAGAGCGAGTGAGTGGATTTCTCAAGTTACAGTTTCTCTTCTGATACAACTCAATTTATAACAAGGCCTTGCTTGTTATTTTAAGTATAAAACTTGACAAGGAAATTAAGATAAAATATGGCAGAGAATGAATAAAAAAAAAAAAAAATAAGAAGAAGAAGCCCTCCCTCTTTATTATTAAATATTTATTTATTATTTTAGAGAAATTTTCAACAAATTACATTAGCTATTTTAATCTAAAAAAATTTTCGAATATTAAAATTTTGATTTCAAATTCTTTTTATATTAAAGTGATTTTCGTTTTTCGAAATGTCTTGTAGGTTTTGAGGTAGTACTTTAAGATATATTTAAAACTAGTCGCAAAGCTCGCCTCCGGCGAGCAATTGCCCACCTTTAACCGAAATCTTTTAAAGATATTTTAACACAAAAGTCAAAAAAAATCCCCAAAATGACAGTCGGTCAGAATTTACAAAAATAAGTAAGTCACGTGACTCAGACCAGTCTGGCAACGTCGCCTAAAATAATTCGCTTTCACTTACATTTTTTTTTTCAATATACAATATTTTTTTTCGCTAATTGCCCATTGTGTCTAAGCTGGTTTGCATTACTCATTGTAATATTATAAATAAAATACAACTGAACACTATACAAGATCAATATAATCAGCTGTCAAATAGGAATGTTGCCAGATCTACTGTATATTACGTGAAAAACTGCTCAAGTCAAAAGTCATTCATTTATTATTTTTTGGTAATTAAATTATTAACTTGATACAATTATTAACTATGATAGGTCACGACTAAATTATAATAAGGAATTTATGCATTCAAATTTTTTATTTTATTAAAAAAAACAAAAATTAGATTCTATTATGACTTACGGGGTACTATCCGAACAACCTTAAGAGGGAAAACACTGTGCTAGAGTTATTGCTTCGTGTTTGATTGCTGGAAGGTAGGCAACCCAATAACTACTTAGATTTTTCACTTGTTATATTTCGTTATAATTTAAGTTGGTCTGAAGGATCCAATTTTAAAATCAATCTTCCAGCAATAAAACACAAACGAATTATGGATCCCATTTTATTATTCCACAATTTCTTTGTCGTTCTGTTTCAGTTAGGTCTCTTGTTGGTGTTCCGTCTTGTCATGCTCCATGGCTCTCTGCCACGGTTCTCTAACCAAGACAACCCAGCTGCATTCCATCCGTGTAAACATGTCAGGTAGGAATCAAAACTAACGACACGCTCATCTTTTATTTTTTAAGGCAAATTACCCATTATCCAGATCATTTTTTGTCTTTTTACACAGTAGATTAGATGTAGTTCTAATGTGTGCGTGTGTATATTGTTTTAAGTTTGAATTATTTTGTTTAAATTTATAAATTGAAAGAATAATCAATTCTTCGGAACTAGCACGTTGTGGTTACTGAGGGGGGGTTCCCGTTTCCTTCCTTAAGAGGAGTCATCCCTTATTGAATTGGATATTTTGCCATGAATCGGATTTAAACCAAGTTATCTTCAACTCAGAATTATGTTTAACTGCTTAATCGCCTCCACAGTTGAGGTGGTAAGTGGCTAAGCTGTGGATTACGGGTCTGAAGACTCAACACAACTCGGGTTCGAGTCCAGCTTGCAGCAAATCATTTAAACATGGCCGAAGTCTCCTCTTACAAGGTTGTTAGTGTAGGGAAGAGGGAGAAAGTCTCACCCCATAGACACAAAGGGCCCAATTTCAGGTGGATTAAGTGCCTTAAAAATGGGGGATGACAGGGCAACTCAGGAATTGCCGAGAAATATGGACAGGATGGCTGAGAAGGAGCAATGCCTCATTAAATCCAAGTCCACTTCCATAGTTAGATTTCTAAAACTAGTTTATTTTCTGTTCTGGAAAGCTGGTAGATAAATTATTAAGCCTCTAAAATGACAATATCTTGGTTTGTTTAACTACCTTCCAAATGCGCAAAGTTCTAACATTTTCAAAGTTCTGAAGGTGAAGACGATCGACCGAAATGTCACCCAGAATATAATAATTTTTTCACTTTCTGATTGACTCGTTAATTTTTATTTTATTTTTTAATTTATTAGGGTCGGTTTTAAGACCATTTCCCTTATAAAGTATCAATAATTTGAATGGATCTTAAGGAGGAACGACAAAACTTTAATAGAAAAATATAGTTTACATAAAGTCAATATAATCAATATAAACATCAATAGGAATAGTGAAACCAAGTTTTGTAAACAGTGAATATATACATTTCAATGATGACAAATTCTAAATATTCACATAAAGCATTCAAAATACATTTTAATACATAAATAAATAAATAAAAGAAAAGAATAAAATTTTAATTAAATACAAATTACTGTTACATAAGAAAATACAAATTACCAACTAATATATACGTTTAAGCTTATTATTAAAAATTGAATAATTAAATCTCACAATTATAATTTTAAAATTCGTCATATATATTAAATTTCAACTTTCCTATTTTTTGTCGTCACAGCTTGTGACGTCATGGCTTGTAGCGTCACGGCCTTTGACGTCACGGCTTGTAATGCGACATGCTGATAGAAGAGCGAACAAATTTGAGGCCATCAAATAAAAGTTTCACTCTAAAAATAATATGTCTATAAAAGTCAAAGTTATGTGAAATTACCAAAATGTATTTTTTGTATCTCTCAGTTTGATTTAAGAATATAATAATGAGTAAACAGCCAATGAAAAAACCTTCAAAAATCAAATCGATATTTTGACTTAAAAAAAAAAAACAGCTAGCGAAAATAGGTTAACTTTTTTGATATGGTATCGTTATGTCGATTGGCAGTCAGCCACCTTGACCTCTTTTCACCTCCTTTTGTATTTATAGAATAGTTGATGATGAGTGATTGAAGCTCTCTCTCATTGAGCGAAGGTTTTTTTTTTTTTTTATACTGGGCCATTTCAAGAAGCAATCTCTCAAACGATACTCTCTTCATTTCATTCACCAAAATAAATAAAATAAAAAAAAAAAGAGACAAACTTCAGGTAGAACTCATTCCCTGTTTACTGACTGCTATTTGTTCTCTCCTTTTTTTTCTCTCTCTCTCTCTCTATCCGCCTCTAAAACCATCAATCCCTAATTTAAGATTGTATTACATTCTCTCACGCTATTCCCCTACCTTTCATTCTATATATATATACGGCATATACTTCGCTATACAGTATAGGGTGATTCATTTTCGACTTTCACTATTGTTCAA
>JAKCPI010008320.1:0-47574 GCA_023213315.1 Euborellia annulipes
AATTTAGAAGAAAAAGAACGACAAACTGTATCATAGGCGTACCCAAGGTTATTCTAACCCCCCCCCCCTCCTCCCTTCATAGGTCTAGTTAGAAAATAAATTTTGGCAAAAAACAGATGGCTAATTATCAAATTAAGATCCACTTTTTCATATTTATTCGGTCCGGAGAGGGCGGTAAAATAGGCCCTCCTATTTTTATTGAGAACCTTGATTTCTGTATCACCTGGACCAAATCTTTAGAAATTTGGTGACGTTTCATACAAGTCCTGAGCGCGAATTTCAAACCAGAATTTAATAAATTTAGATTTGTGAAATAAATTTTAAAAGAATAATTTCAAGTTTCCTTAAAATAATTATAAAATAATATTAATAAAAATTCCTTGAGGTAGTCAAGTTATTTGAGAGCGTTTAGACCAGTGACTCTCAACTTGTCGCGGGACACTTTTAACGATTTCAAAATTTGGGGGCACACAAAGAAAAATATAAGTTTACAAGTTGGTAATTTGTTCATATACTTGTTTATTAATTTTATTTCATATCCTGGGTATATTAATATTAAATCACCGAAGTATATGAAAAATGATTGAAAATTCATATTTTTTTTTTACAGTATACTGTATATGATAAAGAATAGAATTAAATATAAAATGTAATTGTAAAATAAGTTTTGAACAAAAACTTTAATGTGAATTTAATTTAATGGGTATACTCATAAAATTGTTTTAAATTTATTTAATTATTTTTGAAAAGTATGTTTCATATTTGATTTCCAGAGAAAAAGGAAAAGAGAGAGAGAAGATGGATGGTAAAGTATTTTAAATAAAATATTTAATTATTTCACATTAAATTAATACGTATAATTTCATGAGTACATACAATAGTTAAAAATAAAGAAGCAAATTTCTTTTTAAATAATTTTTGATAGGAGAGAGAGTGAGAAAGTATGAGGGGTGGGTGGGGTGGTAGTGAAAAAAATAAAAGTTGTCAAAATACAATGCTGATATTTGATTGATCGATGAGACATCAAGAATAAAGAGAAAAGTCAAATGTTAAAAGCAAATTTTAAAAATAGTCATATAATAATCAGGGGCGGATATAGCCATTTGCCGCCTCTAGACAGTGAACTCTTCCCTCCTCCCCAACTCTCTTCAACCACCCCAACAGTGAGAAACATAAAAATTATTCTTTTATTATATTTTTCCTCTCTTTTAAGACTGTTCCTTTAGTTTTTTAACGACTTTTAAAAAAAATGACTAACAATTTGTAAGTAATAAATAAGCAGTATTTTTCACAAATTTTTCGGCCCCGACAAATTTCCGCCTAGTCCCCCCCTTCGTAAATACGGCCCTGATAATAATTCAGTAGAGCATTTATGGATGGGCAAATGCCCCTTCCTCATAGAGGCTTAAACAGTGAAATAAAAAAAAAAAGAAATATCTAGCAAGAAAAGAGATGACCTATTCATCCCTGGGGTGTTTTTTTTTAATAAAAAGCCAGTTGAGAGTTTGTCCTCTAAACTCCTCCCCATATATGATTCTCCTTTGATTAATTGAGTCACTTGTCAAAAGCTACAAAATTAAATGGATAATATTTCCTAATTTAAATCCATTGTGATAAAATTCTTGAGATAAACTGTAAAATAAATTTGATATTCTTATCCATACCTCTGAACTTTAATAAATAAGTAAAAAAACTAAAAAGTTTACCAGATCGATTCATTTGAATTACATTTTAATGTTGGTTATCAAGTGACCCCTCCGCCTTGGTGTAGTGGTTAGCATGCTGACCATTTGTACCAAAGGTCGCGGGTTCGCATCCCGACTCATGCGACAAAAATTTATTTAAATTGTATTGGCTACCAATCAATTGAAATAAATAAATGGCTATCGATGCCGAAAAAGACCTTAGATAAAAAAAAGTCACTCCTTCCTATCGGGAGTCGAACCCAGGACCTGTAGCCAATCTGTGTGTCCTTTACTTGAATCAGCAGACACTTGACCCCACCAACAAGATGTGAATTTTATAGCTGGATAATAGTTGATGAGTAAAGAAAAGAATAATAGCTAGTTATTTATTTCGTTTAATAAAGTCCACTATGCTGACCGAAACGCCAGGATAGTGGGCTTTATTAAACGGAATATATAAATAGTTGCTATTCTTTTCTTTATCAAAAATTAGATTTAGATCTTATGACAAAATTAGTCATATGTGAAAAATCTTGTCAAAAATGTCTTATATTGCATTTAACTCGGCGCCCTGGATGTAAGAAAAGAAATATCTAACAAAAAACATCAGAGGGCTTTTATTTGACTGAACCCTAGTCATGAAGAGAGTCATAAAGACGGCCGAAACTTCACTGATAAAATAATGAAAAAAAAAAAAAAAATTCTATCCTACTACATATGACTAGGATGGGTCGTTTTGGTACTTTTTTCGGAGCCAAATGTATTGTAATACCCAGCAAAAGTAGCCCACCTACATGGACATTACAGATATAATTTTTTTTTTTTTAAATCGGACAATATATTCTGTGAAAATTTTTACCTCAAAGTTGTTTCGAAATTTCGACTGAAAATGCCAAAATTGTGATTAAGTTTAATTGGGTTTTAAAAGCGGACTTATTTTTGGATAACGAGATGTCACTTGCGATGAAAACTGACATTCTAGCCTCAAAATGCCAGTTATATCCCCCTGGAAGTGCCAGAGATACCTCTTCTAGCCTCCTCTGGGGCTGAAAAAGGGGCAAATTCTGTATGCAGAAAACACCCTTTTTAGGAGTAGCTATTTATAGTTAAAAAAATACTTTTACCTACTCATGTAATCTATAAGTTGATGAAAATCTTACCGTAAGAAGAACAAACGGAGACATCAAAAATTTGAGACTCACCTGTAACAAAGAAAAGTATAAAATTAATAATTACAGAGAACCAATTCCATGTACTGATTTTATTGTATACTAGATGCGCGCCTGCCTGCGGAGGGCAATCGTTAACATTATAAACAAAAGCTGTTAAAAAACATAACAAAACTTCACATTGATAAGTAAATTTCGAGAACAAAAGAAGTTTCTATTCTCCAACAGATCAAGATAAGACTTTTTTCCTTTTTTTGACAATAATTTTTTATTTGAGATGTTATTAAAATAAAAGGCTGTCAATACTGGTGGGAAAGTAATTTGTTCCCTGATATTTTTAAAGGATCTTCTTCAACCCGATCTCTTTTTTTATTTTTATTTTTTATACACTCCAGCCAGCTATAGGTGATTTATATTGTCAATTGACATACGTCACAGGAGACATTACAACGCTTGTTTTTAGAATTTCCCCTTTAATTAGAAACATTCTTGTATTCATTTTGGCTTGATTGGATATTAAATTGGCTTTTGATATAAAAGGAGACGTGGACAATTAAATTATGAAAATCGCAATCATGTAATGATGTTTATAAATAAATAAAATAATTATAGAATTTTAATGGTTGCATATAACTAAAGTATGTAGGCAAGGGCGTCCAAAAAACTGGATTTCCTTAAACATTTGAAACACTTGGGAAAAAAATTTATTCACTTCAATTAGCATTTCTTATAGGAGATTACAGAGAATACTTAATTAATAAGATGGCAATTATATATATACGTGAAAGGATTCTACCCTCTTCTATGAAAAATATTGACAGAAGATGAGCCAATAAATTTTGTTCAAAACGTTATAAATTTCTATGGGAATAGAGTTTTTATTTGACTGCCTACGTCTACTTTTTGGTATCTTCTTCTTCTTTCTTCGCCTTAATCCCACGGTGTTAGGGGATTTTTGTGACCGGAAAGAATAGAACAGGCCGGCCCGTCGCACGGTCTGACGCTTATTGAAAATATAGAAGGAAAGAGACTGACATGCAAAGAAAAGAAGTACTGCCAGTCCCAGCTAGGGCAGCTCGTGGTCGCCATCCACGTACCCACAAGATGTGGGCCCCTGAGCAACTACGCCTACTTTTTGGTATACAATGTGTTAATGACAATCCAAAAAGAAAATTTAGAATTAATTAATCCCTGATGATTTTTAAAGGATTAGAACAACAAACTGTACCTAAATACTATTTTGTTTCATAATTAAGTTAAGACGCCTGATAGAGTTTCAGAGTTGTTAATCATTCCTCTTAATTTGGAATGAGCGGATAAACAACAATTTATTGTTCTTTCGCAAAACCCCTGGGAAATCGAATTAAATTAAGACATCCGAGAAGAGAGAAGAATGAAATGGCCTTGAAATGGAGCGTCTGCCGTCATAATTGATGCATCATTTTTTAATTTTTTTCCTAAAAGATAATAATCAACAGTTTCTTTTTAATTTATAACTTTTTTAGGAAAGAATAAAAATATTATTTTGTAACTCTTCGCCATTCTTTTATTATATAAGTTTTAATGATCGATTCATTAAGAGGAAAAAGGTATTGTAATCAATCCCAAATTGACATTGAGAGATTGTGATGATAGAATTTCTAAAACTATATCTAACATTAAATAAGAGTATAGTATAATAATTCTGTGAATAGCTAAAAATATGAAGTATTAAGGTTTAACAGTTTTTATTAAATGCTTTTATTTTCAAGGTCACCAACTTTTAGTCTTTGCTTAAGACACTTCTCTATGAGCTAGAGGTGTGAAATTTGATATTTAAGGATCATTTATGATGACAACAAATGTATGTACCTTTTTATCAAAATAGGCCAAACTAATGTGGTACTTTATTTATTATTATTATTTAATTAATCTATTTTCAAAAGACTTCCAGATGAGCTAGAGGTGTGAAATTTGATATTTAAAGATTATTTTTGGTGACAATTAATAATTTTTAATTGGACCAAAATAGGCCAAACTAGTATCTTAGGCCATAAAGACTTTGACGATACTTATTATTTAATTACCATATAATATGTAGTCCAGACATTTATTTATGCTAGGAATTGGGACAATTGTGACTGAAGATTTTTTTGATCCTAATGCAAATTAAATGAATCTATTTTGTATAAAATTAAAATTAAATATATTTAATAGCAGATTTGCAATTCGCTCTCGCGACTCCAGCGAATATGTTTAAGCTGTTAAATTTATATACTCAATGAAAGTTTTATATTTTATAATAACAATGGAGTTAATTGATGCATATTTCTTTATATAACATGGAATAAAAAAAATATGATAATTATTATAATCAGTAGAATTAATTTCACTTCATAACTTCTTTCTTAAAAATTATTTTGTTTCAAGATTCATATCTTGAAAAAAAAGGAAAAATATAACTTCCCTTGTATTTAATATTAATCATTTTAATATAAAAAAAAAGGAATTGTTCTTTCAGGGTTATCACATTCACTCTAATCCCAACACGGAAGTTAATCTAATAAAATGAAGACATGTGGGTGGATAAATGTTTTGATTGTGTAGGCCTTACCTAGACGAGAGGTCAAGTTTCCTCTCAACTATATTTTGTAAAAATATTTACTTTATTTTACCAGAAGGTGTTTGATAAAATGTTAAAGAGTGTATTGAATGTACGATCCAAAATTATTTTATCTAATTCAAAATTCTCAAAAATTAAAGATAGATGAAAATTTTTTTCTTTTTGCATGATGTTCCGAATCAGAACTTAAATTATTATTTCAAATAGCCGTCATATCTTATCTGAATTTATCTATTTTGTAAATTTGATTTTTATATGAAAAATATTCTTCCGGTATTTGTCCCTCAGTTCCTCCGAAATTACGTCATAACGGATAGTAGAATGATAGAAAAAATTCAAGATAAGTATTCTGCGAGTTAAATATACAGAGCTATCAGTCAATGATTTGAATTTTTTTATCAAAGTAAATAAGACGGGCATATCTCTAGATTATTTTAGGGCTTTAAAAAAATGCTAATATTGAAAAAGGTCTAGAAGTTCAAATTGAAAATTTAAATATGATAATTATTTTAAATACAAATAAAATAAAGCAAAAAATGGTTTCGAATAATTCTGGGAGAAGAGACTGCCAACAAGATCATGGTTGATAGCAAGGGTAACCACTGCCCCGGACAACGTCAATCGATAAATTATTCTTCTCATTAGTATATTGTGTTTTTAAATTGACAAAGATTTTTAAAGACACAATAGCCCCATTGCTTGAAATTAATATAGCTAATGTTTGGTTATTAGAATATCAAACTCATTTATTAATTTTTAGATAAATCATAAATATAATCCCTATAAATTAAAAACTAAGAGTCGGCTCAAGAGAAACTCCGGACCAATTCATTAGTGGTATCTCTAATTTCAAAAAAAAATTCATTGCTTACGTTTTGGGAAACTCTAATTACAAATAAGCTTAGATCATTTATAGAAAATGTTTAAATAAAATTCTAAAAATCTTTAAATAAAATTCGAGACATATATTTGATCTTTCTATATAACTATTTTATAATACAAGCTTCTATCCAAAATCTTGTCAACTATTCGTTTAAATGAACAATGCGCCTACGTCAATGTTGTTCTTGAAATATTCTGATTGCAAATATAGATAACTTTTAATATAATATTCAGCCAGGGTTTAAAAATTTGCATTTCCGTTATTACTATGAATGTTTTTTTTTGTTTTACTTTTGGGTCATGATTAATATCATGAATTAAAATTTTATACTTATATAATTTATAAAAATACAAGTGGCAAAGCCCGCCTTCGACGGGCAAATGCATCAAATTTTTTATTTTTGCTCACTGTTTAGAAAAGTTTTAAATTTCCTTCACTGGTTCCACTTCCTCTCACTGTGGCCAATCAGAGAGATAACAGGCACATACAACGGAAGTGAGTGGCTAGCACTTTACATTTAGTAATGATGATTAATAAATAAGGGATCGTCCAGATATTATGTAACGCCTTTTTTGAAGATTTTCTAGTCCCCCCCCCATGTCACAGTTAGTAACATACAAACAAACCCCCCTAAAAATATTGTCACAGCATAGAACCCCCCCCCCCCCCGAATAAAATTATTTATACAAAATCAGAATAAATAAAAAAAATGTATAAGAACAGATCTTACTCAATTGTTTTCTTTGAGAACGCATAATATCTAGTGTAGGTTAAAGTCTTCTGGGGGGGGGGGGTTATCGCCCCCATAGCCACCCCCCTCCGAAGGACCGCTACTGGTATATGCTTAAAAATAGAATTATTTTTCTTTATCAGTGATAAGCTCATTTTCTCACACTCACCTATCATATGGCGTACGTAAGTTTTGTTCATTAGGATCACATATATGGAAATTTTCAAAAGCTCAAAGCCATTAAATTCTTTTTTAACAAGAATAAAATGATCCGACAGACAAAATCCATGGGTTTCTTTGAAACTCACTCATCTCTTTGAATAAGTATCCCCCGAAAATGATTTCCAGTCTCGGCTAATCTAATTTATCAGAAAATTTTGCCAATTTAATTCTATACAATTAGTATAATCACCTTTCTAGCTTGTTGAAAGGCTTAATTAAGACTCCTCTTAAAAAAAAATGGAAATAAAATACAGAGCAAGGAGGCAATGTGTTTTAAATCACGATAAAAAGTTAAATCTGAATTTAACTTGGCGTAAAAGTAGACAATCTTCAAGGGGAGGAGCTTAATTAAAATTTATGAGGAGACATTCAGTTGTGGGGCTAATATTTCTTTTTTTCAACGCTTTTATTCCCTTATTTGCCTTTTCCCATATTTTTAATTAATAATAAACGCTGAGTCTTTTTTTAAAATGGATAATTTTTGATTATCAGATCCTTTAATTAATAAACAGGCTTCGCTTCCAATCTCTTTCTCACAATGACAAATTTTTTATGAAACAGACACGTGACGTCACATCCAATTAGGAGATTATTATCTTAGAAGCTGAAAAATTAATATCTCACTCACTCTTTCTCTTCAAAATAGAAGTCGCAAAATTTATTCCCTGAATGAATGTCCGACTTAACAAAGAATGTGCTTTATAAAAAAAAATTTGAACATTAAATACAGCTATGAGATCCTGAAAGGACTTGAAATTAAGGGCCCTCGAGGTTTATATATGTAAAATCTAAAATATTTTGATTACAAAAAAAACTGATTGAAAGTTAGAAATTGTCTTCTAGCGGCCTCGAGACTGATGTAAAGACGTAAATATTTAGATTTTGTCTCGGGTTTTGATATGAAGGCATAGGAGGCATAAGGAGAGAGAGGGAGGGGGCTCGAAATTTTAATATGTATCTATTTCTATATTTTCATATAAGAAAATGGCCTGGATAAATTAAATCTCTTTCTAAAATTTGATGATACAAATAAATACAAGTACCCCTTTCGAAGCTGATCATAGTTATCTATCGATACCAGATGAAATTGAATTAAAATTATTGGTAAAATCCGAGTTTGCCCGAAGTCTTTGTTTCAAATAATCAACATCTCTTAATTATAAATATTCCTTCATTGTCAGAAAAAATTTGTTGTGGCTGGTCACACACAACTTTTTCTTACCTTCAATAATTGAAAGTTGTGTTCTGTGCTTGTCACACCAGATTTTTTGTGTAGACATATATTTAGTAAAAAAAAAGAGAATAAGATCAGTATCTTTCAATCTATAGTTGAGAGCACGGTTTGTTATGGATCTGAAGTTCAAGGAAAAACTTGGTGAAAAATAAACTCGGTGGAAATGGCTTTCTGGAGAAGAAGATGCAAACTAACTTTATTTTAAAGGGTTAGGAATGCAGACATTAGAGAGATGATGGAAGCCGACCAGTCCCCTATAGACAAAATAAAAAACAAGCAACTAGAGGAAAAGGGGCGAAAATAGAGGGGAAAAAAGCGAAGAAAGGGGTTGGCGTCAGTGTTTGTGTCGTGGTTTGATAAAGGTATAAATGAGTAGTAGTTCGTGAGTTGATGAAAATTAGGTGTATTGTTGTTTATATTGATTTATAGTCTAGTGTTGGGTCGAGGTGGGGGGTACTATATAGGGTAGGAGTGATGATTTTGATGGAAATGCATATGATATTATCATAAGGATATCGTAAAAGTTATATGGTGAGTGGAAAAGAGGGAATGTGTGAGGTGAATGAGAAAAAGGTGAATGTTAAAAAAAAAAATGTATAGTGTGATGAATATTAAGAGGGTGGTGTTGGAAGAAAATAAAAAAATTATTAATGTAGGTAAGTTCTGTATATAGTGTGTATATAGAATTGAGGTTCTTGTATTTTCGATGAGAATATTTATTAAGGTGTCGTTTTGATAAAAAAGGAAAAATTAATGGTTGTAATAATTAAAAATATGTATTTGAAAATAATAAAAATATAAATGAGGAAAAAAATAGAGATGTATGATGATAAAAAAATATGAGAGAATATTGAAAAATTATGAAAGGAAAAATGGGAAGTAGGCTGGTATGGTCATTTACAAAGAATGGAAAAAACTAGGCTGCCACAAAAAATTTTCAACAGGGTCCCTGTTTAAAGAAGAAAAAGAGGAAGACCAAGAAAAAGATGGAGAGATGGAATCGAAGCAGAAATGGAAGATAGAGGTCTAAAAGAAGAGGATTGCTTCGATAAGCAGAAATGGTGAATAGGTTGCGAGAAACGGCGCGAATCGAATTTTTGACATGAAACCAATACTTCCTCTCTATAAATATTTACGTATATATAGATAAGAGAAAAAAAATCATTACTGTGTAGGTGGAGATTAATCCCAAAGCCCTCCTAGAATCGGAGGAATTTCTCACAGACATTTTCGTGAAGTTTTATAAATCTACAAATGATTTTAAATCAAAACATTCATTAATATTTTATAAAGAAAAAAAATCTAAATGAATTTTAATCTTAATAAGTCCGGTATTAATTTTTCCACGTGTAAGGGAAATCTCTAAGTTAAGAATAGATGTATTTGAAGTAGTATAGACTTAATAATAAAATTAATTCTAAATATTTGAATTTACTATTAGAATTAAAATTAAAGACGAACATAATTTATGGTTATATAGAAAATTAAAAAATAATCCAATTCAAATTAGCTTTGCGAATGGCGAATTAATTTGGAACCAAGTGGTAAAACATGTTATGTTTAATATTAGAATTGAACATCAGGCTCCAGGGAGGGAGGGAGGGAGAGAGAAGCTGCGTAGGAATTTAAAACAGACATTTTGTATTGTGGCCCTATGCAGTGCACACAAGTGAGTGTGTAGAAACATTATTATGGCTGTTGTTGTTGGGCAGAGTTGCTGAAAATTCCTAGAGGGAGAGGTAAATAATATTTTATAATAATAATAATAACGTTATAATTCGCCTAAATTAGACTTCTCTTTAATTATTTATTATATGAACGATGAGAGATAATCTCATCTCGAAAGAAGAAACAAAATTTATAATAATTGTGTAATAATGAGAGAGAGAGAGAGAGAGAGATTTAAATGTAAAGCGTAGAAAACTAGAAACAAATGTTTTCTTTTTTTTCAAAATTTCCACTCTCAATTAAGTTTTAAACTTAAAATAATTTTATTTTGAAGTTAAGATTTTCACAGTTGTTATCATTAATAAAAGAATTTGATTTTCGGTTAATAATGAGTTGTAATTTTTACAAATAAACCACAGTTAAAATCGAAAATCAAATTCTTTTATTAAAATAATTTTAGTTACCAGATTCCTAAACATACAAAAATTTTTTGTATATTTGTAAATATGTTTCACATAAAACCTACACCACTTTCCCTCCAAACTATTAACTTAACTGCTTTATCCCCTATATATAGGCCTAATATATTGTATATATTGAAATTATTATCATACTACTGATGTAGCCGATTAAAGGAGTAAGACACTTGGATATAATAGGCAAAATCCCAAATCGAAATTTAGCTCCTACTTTTTCTGCCTCTGTGTCTGAATAAAGGTCCGATTTAGAGCACTATAAGCCAACCTAGCTCCGACTTTGAACTCTGAGATCTTACCAATTACTAATAAGCCTTAACTTTTTTATTCCCATTAGGTTAGGAACTGGTAAAAATGGCAATTTTGGGGTTCAAAAACGGACCAAATTTAACATGCAATAGATCTAATTTGAGCGCCCAGGACCTACTATAAGAGGCTCAATTTCGACACTTTATTATAAGTTTTTTGAATCAAGAAAACGAAGGAGACAGGATTCGGAAAGCTCTTCAATTTCTTTCTACCCTTTAAAATTTGATACTACAATATTTGCTTATATTTTAATAGAATTTTTCATTTATTTTATCTATTTTAATTAAATTCATTGATTTCCAATAAAAAAAACTAACAATCTTATCCTACTAGTTTTCAAATGAAAAATTTTTAGCAAACTCGTTCGCTATTTTATTAAATCTGAATTATCCATTTTAAAAAGAGGTCAACAGTTAAACTCTATCCATTTTGATTATCTCTAATAAATAATAGGGATTAAGAGAAAAGATTCGTCCTTGGCTCTGTTCTATATCAAAAAAGGATTTTAAATCAACGTCCATATTTAGACGTCCTGTATACCCAAGCTTGTTGGGGGTTTAATTTACAAGTGTTTGGCAATAACTTAACCTGAGTATAATGTTACAAACTACGGGTTCTCTAATAATTACTGGACTATGGAAAATAGCTACTCAAATTCAATACCCCATTGGTTTTGAATATAATTAAATATGAGAGAGATACATATATTAAAACTAGCCTCTTTAAAGGTGATTTATTTTATATTTGTGTCATAATTGATTTTTTCCCTATTAAGCGCAAACGAGTAGGCCTATATGTGAAGTCTTTGTTTTGACACTTCATTTATCTTACGGTACTCCGTTAGGGATGAAATTGACAGATGTAAAAAGGGAAATCTAAAGATGAACGACAAATGAAAAAGCTGGAGGTATTTTCAGGCCAAATTTTATTCCACTATACCGTCGACATTTCGGGACTAATGTAGTTATAAATAAATGAACCCTGATTGATTTAAAATCCTTTTTTTTATATAGAACAGAGCCAAGGACGAATCTTTTCTCTTAATCTCTGTTATTTATTAATGATAATAAAAAAGGATAGAGTTGAACTTCCAACCAGTAGGCGAAGTTGAACTTCTTTCTTGAATGACTAAACCAGCAAGGGTTCATTTATTTATAACCACATTAGTCCTGATGAAGGAAGGCGTTGAGTCCCCCGAAACGTCGACTATATAATGAAATAAAATTTGGCCTGAAAATACCTCCAGCATTTTCATTTGTCGTCTATCTATCTACACCAGACTTTCCCAATCATCATTATAAATAGAGATTACTTTATTTTCCAATTCTAACTCTTCCTCTTATGTATTCTTTCTCTTGATAACTAAAAGTTTGCAAACAGAAACACTCAAAAATCAAAGAGTCTAATAAATAATCAATTTCTAGTTTAACAGTAAAGAGATAATGGATTGTAAAAACAGATATTTTGTGAAAAAAAAATGCTTTTTAAGAGGAAGTTGATTTTTTTCTCGTTTCTCTCATTAATATTTTATATTTAAAAAAAAAAATCTTAGGAAAAATCATTAATTTCACTTCGCCTGTTATTAAAATAATTTCTCAAAATTCAAGGGGATGTCTCCTCCTCTTGATTATATGTACTACAACACTAATTAATTAAATGAGAGCAATTCTAATAAAAGATGAGGAGTTAATTAATTATTAAAATGAAATATGAGAACCTAAAATTGATATAATAATAGTAGATCCAAGGTGGGTCTCTTCAAATCTCTCCCTCGTCTGCTGATAAGCCAATGATAGGAGGAGAGACTAATTTAATTTTAATTAAAAATATATACTAGCAATTATTATTCCCTTATTTACATAACCTTTTAGAATTTCTTCGGTAATTTTATTATTATCAACGTCTATCTGTCTGGTAGGAATTTGCCCTTGCTTTAGTATCGTTTATTAAACGGAGCGAATTGAAACTTTGCTAATATGTTCTTGGTAGAGAGATAATTGGAAATTTGTACCTTTTGAACTTGTGAACGTAAAAAAGAAAAAAAGCTTGAAAAGTTGAGTAAGATTATTTGATTAATTCTTTTTAAAGTTAGAGAAATGATTAATTTCCGGAATTTTATATTTTTCATTTGATTAAATCAAGCATCTACTGACGGGGTTTTTAAAACTTTTTTGACACTATAGCAAAGGCAGTCGAGCCCTTTTCTTATTGAAATAGGCTTAAAATAAAAATGAAATAAAGCATTTATCGGTATAAAAAAATTTAAAAAAAAAATCAGAATTCAAAGGGAAACTATGCAGCCAGAAGATTAGATAAAAAAATATTTTATTTAATTTTTTATTCGACATTTCAAAAATCACGACCTTCATCAGGACAAATAATTGTTGACTAGACATGATCTTAGGTATTTTAATGATCATTACAATCATATACCATTTCTTTTTACATTGATATGTACAAAAATTATTATTTACTTGTTACTCGGGGTCTCTGATTCAATGATCTCAAAAAAGAATCTAAATGCCCTCAAATTTAAAAATGCTAGCAGGAATAAATTAAACAAAATTAAACAATACTCTTCTCTCTCTATATATATTTCATATATAGGGCAAGAGAAAGTAAAAATAGAATAGTATTGTATAATAAATTTATTATATAAATACTATCAGTCGTCTATTAGACTAATAATAATAAATTATATATAATATATATATATTTATATGGAAGGTTGGGTAAGTGGTGGGGTGGAGATTTTGACGTTGTTTTTGGTTAAGAGAGAAGGAAGTTGGGAAGTAATGGTGGAGGGGGGTTGGGGTGGTCTCCTGGTCCCCAGGTAATTGGTGGATGCTAGAGGGGGATTGGTCTGAGAACTGGAGGGAAGGTGGGGGTGTAATGGTCGGTAGGTGATCGGGGTCAATCTGTACTCAAGTCGGTGGTGGTGGTGTGTTGGTGGATGCTCAGAGGTCTGGGTTGTCTCTGAGGAATGGACAGTGGTTGGTTCTGTGTAATCGGGTTTGTGTGGTTTGAGGTTGACTTTGGGGCCTCAACTGCCTCTCCCAAGTCGGGGTGAGCTCTTGGTCCCGGGGCTCAACCTGCCTACTCCCCAGGCCGAGAGTAACTGCTGGGGAGTAGGCAGTGGACCCGGGACCAAGAGCTCACCCCGACTTGGGGAGTAGGCAGATTGAGGCCAAAGTCACCCAACCAAACACAACCCGTTACACAGACCAACCACTGTCATTCCTCAGAGACAAACCCAGATCTGAGGCATCCCCACCACCACACACGACTGGGGAGTAGGAGATTGAGGCCCCGAGTCAACCTAAACCACCAATTACACACCCAACCTTCCTCCAGTTCTCAGAGACAATCCACCCTCTGAGTCATCCACCAAATTGACCTGGGGACCAGGAGTGCGACCCCTACCCCCTCCACCATTTCCTAACTTCCTTCTCTCTTGAAAATGGCTCCAAAGGAGAGCGAAACTCGAGTAAATCTCAGCCCCCACGCGACTTCCGAGAAAATGTCTTCGTCATCCGGTCGCGGAAACTTAAGAACTATATATATATATATATATATATATATATATATATATTATTTGAAGTTTACAATTCGGATCTTCTCTCCTATCTGTCTCATCTCAATAAAAGCAAGGAAAAAACAACAAATAATAGAAATAGGTTTATCGAAATGTTTGCTTTCCGAATAAATATCTGACAAATTGTGAGAAAAAAATATTTTCTTTTGAAGGATTGTAGATTTAGAAATCGAAAAACAACCGAAGGGTTGTTGCCTACCACCGCAAAGATTAAAAACGCGATTTTAATGCCCTAAATCGAATAATTTGCCGAAAATTTTCAGTTAAATGCCTACGATCCGAAAATAAGTTTCACTTGCACCGTGGTTTCATAAAACCACACAATGATTTTTTGTGTCGACATGTATTTAGTTTCCGACAGTACGGTACATTTGAATTCAAAATGTAAAATTTATAAACATGGGAAAATATTTATTAGGAACCGACCGAATATTCGATTTCGATTACGGTTTCGGCCAAAAACTTTCGGCCGGCCGAAATCTGAGTTTGAAAAAAATGGGATGAGACTCGCACGCAAAAAAAAAAAAAAAAAGGAAAATAGGTCAAATGATTCCCACGTGAGAGAGAAAAAATTTTCCGAAAGACGGAAAAAATTTAGTCTCTCTAAAAAAAAAAGTCAAAATTATTTCCACAGAAGGGAAAAAAATTTCTATCCATCAAAATCTCGATAAGCTTATCGAATTTTTAACATTGATCCAATATTTTCTCTCTCTAGATAATAACATATATGGAGGTAAGAGAAAGTAAAAAATTCGAAGATGGAATAAATTAAATCAGTCATCCCCCACACTCCGAAGGCTATATCATAATCTTTTTCTTTCTCTCTCTCTCTTTCTTTCTCTGATGGATTAAATTTTTTAGACCTCTGAATATTCAATGGAATTGGCAAAATGATTATTTTTTTAAGGGTTCCGAGTCTTTTCATTCTTTATTAAATGTTCTTTATTTGAACAAAAACGATTTTTGAGCCTGACTATTTCTTTTATACAACCATAAAGACAATTCGTTCACTTAAAGTCAGGAATCATTAATTCTTTTATTATTAATATTTTTAAATTATTTAATAGCAAGTTTAGAATGTGATTTATTAAATAGGATAAGAAATGAAAAATGAATTCCTCCATTTTTGACAAATCTATTCATTTAAAAAAATAATTAACGAATATAAACGATTTTTGAAGGTCACTAAACATGAAATATCCATTTTCTAAATAAAGCATGTTTGACAGAAATCTACATTATTCCCTCTGGTACAAGTACTTGTAATAAACTGTTATACAAGTTTGACAAGTGGATACAACCTTATTTCAAAGTGTAGGCTATTTATTCGGCATGAGAATGGATATATTTTAACCTAATTTAATGAAATATTTAATAAATAAACAAACAAAACAAAGGAATATATAATGAATTATTATAATTAAATGCCTCTTATTAGTTATTAAATTGACGGGTAAAAAGTGTCTGTAATTCCACTCCTTTTACAGTATTTGATAAATCTGCTGATGTTATTAATATTATTTTCATTTAAATAGCCTTTAATGTCTTCCAGATTTAAAAATTCATCGTTTAGGTACAACAATCTAAAATTTCTAAAGATTGGGCATTCGACCACAAAATGAAGCACATCTTCCTCTACATTCATGTTACAGAGTGAACATATTTTTGTCTCACTCTTGCATGTGTATTTGTTTAAGTAAAGGAGTTCTCCCCTAATTTTAATTATCCAGGAAATGGTTTGAGAGTCACAATTACTGTTAATTATTTTAAAACTTAGGTCTAATTCTTTGTACATGGAGTGGTTTCTACTATTTTGTGCTTTGGCCATACAATTGCCCAACAACTTAGTTTTAATTATTTCTAGCGTTTGTGCCACAGTTATTTTTTTCTAATAGATCGCTCAATGGTATCGAGTGTGACTCAGCGATATCTTTCCAGTCATTATACCAAAAAATCTTTCTTTTTATTATTTCCCTAGCAAGAATGGCCGATATCTATCGCTTGGTAGATCCAAACATCTATATATATATTTCAGATGGAGTTTAAAAGTGTATAGAAAAGTAGGGGGCACGTCACTCTCCAAATAAACAATATAATCAGGAGTATATTTGGGGAGGTTGAAGATTCTTTTGAAGAAATACTTAAAGGCCAACTCCACCCTTCCAACCATTCTGGAACCCCACATTTGGGCCCCATAACAGAGGATTGCCCTTGATACAGCAAAAAGATGTGCACCTTTGAAGAGAAGGATATATTTTTATTATTTAATATAATATTATATGCATTTAATGCAAATTTTGCTTTAGAGAGCTTTTCTCTCCAGTGCTCCTCCATTGATAGTCTAAAGGTGAGAGTAATTCCCAAATACTTATAGCTATTAACTACTTGAATGTTGTCCCCTCTATAGTTCCAGACCTCGCGTTTGGCCGTCGCCCCCATTCCTGAAAATTACTATTTTAGACTTGTTCAAATTTATCACTAAATTCCATTTTTTGCAGTAATCATCTAACTGATCAATCATTTTTGCGTAAAATGTTAAAAAGAAGAATAAAGATTTTATTATTATTATTATTATTAATGAAATATTTAATTTATAAATTACAAAAATAATTTTAATAATATGCCTTCAATGAATTATTTTCATTAAAAATAATATCCCCGAAATCTTTAAATTAAAAATAATATGTATTTTTATGATTTTTTTTTTTAAATTTGTTTAAGGTCTTTTTCGACATGTGAGGTCATTAAACCCGGTCTCTATTTATTTCAATATGAGGTGGTATCCAATTTTTCGTCTAACACTCGACCTTCGACACGTCAGAGCTGGGACTGGTGCTTGTTGGGTGCTAAGAATCTTAAAAAGAATCAGACTCTTCATTTTCAGCTCCCTTATTCGTAGAAGTCGTTTGAACACGAAAGAAATTTCATTCACTCCAGATTTCGACGCCATTTTGTTGTGGCTTATGACTATTTTACTTCTCGAATCATCACTAGCTGGCCAAGTAAAGAACTGCCACCAACTATTGTAAAATCAAGGAACTTGTATTTATTATTGATTTTCTATAATTTATATGTCAATTTTTTATTTTAAATAAATTTTTTATTTTTTTGGAAAAGTAGATTCTCTTGGAAATTTTTTTTCTGAGTTGCTTATTAAACTGATCCAAGGTATTTTATTTTTCTACAAAATAATTAATTTCGTATCAAATTGATTTCATATTAAAAAAAATCACATTTGCTTTCATGTCGTTTTCCTTTAGAACGTTGAAAAATAATCCGAGAAAATTGAAATAAAAAAAATATATAAATACGTAGTTTTTTTCTCTTTTTTTCTATATACAGTAGTTAATTACAATATTTTGAGTAAGATATAAATAAAAAACTCAAAATCAATTCATCGTTTGAAAAATTTTAATAACATGCCAATGAAAATAGAAGGTTAAATACAAATACGAGCAGCGTAAAAAAATTTGATATTTTAAAGTAAACAATAAATTAAAAAAACATCGATGATATATTTTCATTAAACTAGCTATATTAATATTGAAGAAGTCTATTAGAAAGTATAGTAATCGATATATGAGGTACTAAAGAAATTTCATTTTAATTTTGTGGTAAAGAAATACGAATTTTTTGTTGGAGACTTTCCTCAACTAAATGAATGATTCATAAGGGGCGAAATGATGCTATGATGACCCGGAGACCTGCACAAATTATATTAACTTATGACCTTTAATTTAAATGGGAGCAGTATGATTAATAACGCAGGAATTTAAATGGAGAATCCATTCGATACTTAGAATATTAATTAATCCAAGTATAAGAAATATAAAGAATCATTTTCTTCTCTTCTTGCTTCCCAGGACCGAGTTTAGAAGTTTTATATGGTGATGGGATTTATAAATTTATGATGATATTAATTAAAAGTGAATCAAAAGCAACTAAGACAGCCAATTCAAACACACAAGGTTTTTACTACATATGTTGTATAAAAATTTTCAAATTTGGTAGAAAGAATGGGCAAAGCAGCTAATTTATAAATATTTCACTTTATTGTCAATATGACCATCTTCAGGGTCAGGGTAATATCTGAAAATATATGGACCGTTTATTTTGAAAGTGGTGTAAGTCTATTAAAAAAAAGGAGAATATATCATGTGATATTATCTGATATCCACACATAATTTATGCTTAAATTAATATAAATTTTCTATATATAACTAGCTAGTGGTAAATTTCTTAAAAATTCCCATGAAAATTGGTCGGTAAATACATTTTTTAATAAACAGATATGTTAACCTTTCATTTTCTCGAAACAATAGAAAATGGACTTACACCACTTTCAAAATAAACGGTCCATATATCCTCGCCAAGTTATATTTGGCATACACAATTGTAAATGACTCAACTATATTACTGCCCAAAAAATTTATTTTTCTCATACCTCAGTGAATGAAATATTATACTAGCTGCTTTGCCCAATTTATCCGTCCTGAAGAAGGGTGGGACAAATTATCCGAAACCTCCAAGATAAGAAAAATTATAAAAAAATTTATTTCATCCTTGAACTCACAACTCCACCACCTCAATTATTTATATTTCGATTGGGAATCACTTGGGAGGGGGGAGGGGCAAACTGTTTTTTTTTTTTTTTTTTATCCTAACTCAGGTTGATTTTTGAAATTAAAAAAAAAAATATTAAAGACAATGATAAATTTTTAACTTCTCTGTCTTTAATTATCAACATCCCAGAGACAAGAAATTATCAGAAATATTAATTCAGCAAATGTCGACAATTAATAAAATAAGAAATGAACTACTCCGTCACATTTGCATAAAAACGCACGTTTTTTTAATGAGTCTAGTGTATTTATTTAATTGTAAATAAAATTTTAACTATTACTCATAAAAAACTAGAGCAGAAATTAATCCTATAAAAAAAAAGTTAAATTTCAATTCGAGACTAAAAGTTTACATTGGTGCTCATTCATAAAACATAAGGAAACATTTAGCTGGATAGTTAATTTCGTAACCCATGTTCGTTTATCTCCTTAGGGAAACTAAACACAGGTAAATAGGACTTGATAAAAATGAATACAAATGATTTTTTAGAAACTCTTAATTTAGATAAAAATATATCAATATATTATATAAGGAACATATTTCAATATTAAGGAAGTTCAGGAGCGATGTCTAAACGTACTTTAAAAAAACTAAACTATTATAATGAATTTTTCAATGCGGTTTTTTTTTTAAATGAATTAAATTCATAAGAGATTATTGGGACATCGAGCTATAATTTTTTTAATAACTTATTAAAAAATTATCGTAATTAATTTTTTTGTTATCAAGCAAATACAAAAAAACAATCAGTCCCAATAATCTTTAATTTTTTTTAAATTTAAAAATGAATTTATTGTTATTATTAATCACATATTAATTAACAAATTTTTAAAATAAGCTGAGATGATTTATTTAAAAATCAACTGTCAAATTAGTTCAGCATTCTTGCAATAGATGGCAGGCTAGTCTGACAGCCAATATAGTATTAGCCTATATCTGGCCTATATTTATATATTTTTATGCTTTTATAAAAGATACATAAAATATAATAACATTTATAAAGTGTTTATTGTTAAAAGATCAATGAAAATCAACCAAAAGCATTAAATATTATTAGCTACCATTCTGACATCTCTTGGCAAATTTTTGAATTACTTGATTTTTGGGCATACTTTTTATGACACACTACGCCATCTTATCGGGAAAAACATGCGTAACCACTTCGCTCCCGTTCCCCCTTAAAAAATAAAAATAAAATAAATGAAAATTTCAAGAAATATTTCAAAAATTTAATAACTAATCCTATCAAATTGATTTTTTTAAAATTTGTTTTAAGGTCTTCTAAGGGCATATAGAACCCCTGGAAAGGGAAGCGAACCTGGGACCCCAGACACAAGAAGCTTCTTTCTGAGTCAAAGGCGAATAGGAATTAATATTTACAAAGTAAATGTTTCAACATGTCATTTTAATATCAACAGATGAAAAAAACAGGAAAAAAGATTAAAGATTAATATCTTTTACTAATAACAAACACTTGCATTTGGATGATTTAATTCAACACATGAATGGAGAATACAGATTTTTTTTTACATCCCTAAAAAAAAAAAGTTTAGAATGCAAATCCACCCTCCACCAAATTTCATCAAATGCGTTTTTCCTCTTCTTTGAAGTTAAAAAAAAACTTGGTGTATATATTACATAGCTATTGAAATGGAAGCGAGAAAGAGTTGGAGTTTTCAATTTAAATTGATTCTTTCTGATAGTATATTTTGATATAAGCTTTATATATTAGAGAAACCATCCTTTTGGATTCTCTTCCCGAATTCATCTATTTAAAAAATATTTAATTTTACTTTCTAAGAGGAGAATATGATTGCAAAAAATGTAACCCCCTCTCCCTCAATTATTTTTAATAGTTATAAAATTGACAGAAAATCACACAAAAAAAATGATTTTCGAAAAAAAGTGGAGTTAGGCACTTTGCTAATTAGAGCGATATAATAATATATAATATAATAATAAATTTATCTTATGAAAATAATTTTAGTTTTTAATTTTTAATTATTTTTGTATGTCTGTCTCTTCCTTCAATATTTAAAAAATAAAAAGAAACTTCAATGAAAAACAAAAATATAACAAAACATTTTTCAGTATGGATGTCTTTTTTGGCATGTAAGGCCATTTAGACCCCGTCCTTGTTTATTTCAATTGATTGGTATACAATACAATTGAAATAAATTTTTTCGCCTGAGACGGGATGTGAACCCTTGGCCTTTGTTACCAGTAGTCAAAGCTCTCTACAGCCATAGGTCAAGGGCATATATTGTATTTTAATAATAAATAAAAACAATAGGCTTATTTACACTCATATATATATATATACTAGTCGATGCCCGCCTTCGGCGGGCTTTCTGCCTGCCAGGGGCTGCGCCCCTGGACCCCTGCTCGCCTTCGGCGAGCAAGTTTATTCCCAATTTGCGATATTTCTTGTTGCAATGCAAGTGTTAAGATGTTAAGGAAGGATCTTATATTCAAGCGAGGCGAGGGTACCGATTGGGAACAGCACAAAAGGGTCTGTTTATGACTGTTTAAAGGGTCAGTCACCTCTCTTCGTTTTTCAACTGCTGCGTAGCCCCCACCCCCAGCCCATAGTCAGGTAGGAAGCTGGTTCACATAGCACAAAGGACGCTCTCTAATTTCTAGTCAATTTGTTGATTTTGTGTTCCCATATTGAAGAAATTTGATTATAATTAATTTTCCAAAACATTTAAGAGATTCAAATTATTACTACGTTACTCCCAGAGCCATATACTATATGTATACTTAATTTCAAATGGATTCATTGGAAATTGTGGATTTCTATAGAACATATACATACATATTTACATACATACATACATTTTTCCCATTTCATTTTTATATATATATATTTAGTTCGTATACTGTATAGTCTACTATTATATTTATGTCAATATTTCCAAATAAATATTTGAAATGTTTATTAAGCGTTTTGTTAATTGGTATTTACATTAGGCCCTATTTATTTTTCTTTTTCACAATACTATTATATAAAATAATTGATTAACTTCCTAGTTATTCGTTAAGTGGCCCACATCTTGTGGATACGTGGATGGCGACCACGAGCTGCCCGAGGTGGGCAGTTCTTCAGCTCTTTATATGTCAGTCTCTTCCTTCTAAATTTTCAACAAGCACCAGACCGTGGAATGGGCCGGCCTGTTCTATCCTTCTCGGTTGCAAAAACACATATAGTGGGGAATGGGGGGAAAGAGTTAGGTCCGCCGACCCCGCACCGCGGAAATAAAGCGATAATAGAAGAAGAAGAAGATTAACTTTCTAGTTATAAGTTCTAACTCAATCCAGAAAGCATATCACCCACAAATGAATGAACCACAAGTTTTTCTTCAACAACATAAATTAGAGCTCTCTAAATAGAATACAATAGTTAAAATTCTGAACCTATCATCAAATCAAACACTTCTTGCCTCTAAAAGAACTCTCTGTGCTAGGACCGGTAGCGGGTCAAGACTGGGGTTTCTTTCCGAGGATACAAAAGAGGATAATCTTCATGAATTTTGTATTTTCGAAGTGAAACTTCTTTAAGTACAGTACAGCTAGTTCAATTCATGAATTTCAAAACGTTACGAGACACTCAAGTTGAGCTAATGAAGGAGTGATGTGCGCAGCAGCCCAGCAAATTTGGATGATCTTGTGCAATAACGTCAGCTGAGAATAATAAAAAGGTGCAACTAATCTCAACACATTTATATCTCGAAAAAACTGTTAATAAATCTAAAATAAAGTCAACTCATTATATGAAGAGATCTGATCAATTTTCTAATCTTTTTACTTTCTCTTACTCTATATATGAAATATATAGAGAGAGAAAGTATTGGATTCATGTCAAAAATGCGATGTGGAGATTTTGATGGATCTTCACGTTTTGAGGTCCCTTGAAGCCAAAAAGTGGTTTTCGCGACATGGTCTGTCGTGTGTGTGTCTGTGTTTCTGAGTGTCTGTGAACAAAATATCAAGAAACTAAAATAGTCACGAGGTTGAAAGTTTATAATTAAGTTAATCACCCTCCCAAGAGGGGAAAATAAGCTTTTGAACAAAATTGGCCAAAAAGTACTAGTACTTTACTGATGTACTTTTTCAGATATTTTCGATTTTCTCAAAATTCGCTCCAACGATTTTGTTTAAAATTCATAAATGAACTATTTTTTAGATGCTTTTTAAAAAGTATATCAGTAAAATTTTTCGTGGAAATCGTTTTAAGTACACTTTACTGATGTATTTTTTCAGTTTTTTTTCGATTTTCTCAAAATTCGCTCCAACGATTTTGTTTAAAATTCATAAATGAACTATTTTTTCCTATTGTGAATTTGAATTTAATATAGAAGTTTCACTTCTCTAGTGTATAATATAAATACATGATTGGCTTAAAAACCCATGTTATAACTGGTCAGTTTAATAATGAGAAAAAAAATATTTATCCTAACTCAGTTGTTTTTCTTTTGTGTAAAAAAGCAATATATAAAATAATATCACCAAAAAAAAATAAAAAGTATTAACTCTGGGGAAATAATATCCTCAAGTCCAATTGAAATGGTATTGAATGAAATGAATGAATGAATCGAATGTGCAACCAACGACCAGACCAGTAAGCAATGAAAGCAATATCACTTATCCAGAAACCACTTGAAGATTGAATTCCACCAAAGGGACGAGTGTATTAAATGCTATATATCGACTCCACATTGACACGACCCGATTCGGTTTTATTCTATCTTATTAAGTAATTCGTAGATTAATTTAAACGAGTTTTCCTTCTCTTTTACTCCCCCAGTAACGAACTAATGAAATACAAAATAAATGGAGCATATGAAGTTTGAAGTATTCAACAATTAAATTAAAAGCAATTAATTTTTAATTAAAAGAATTAATCATCAAAGTTTATGAATATATTGAGGACTTTAACAAATGTTTAAATTATTTTTTTTACATCAACGAACAAAAATGTAGAAAAAAAATATCGGAGGGTTAAGTAATTATATTGTATAAATTTACAATAAAACACATCCACATTTCTCATGGTTCAATTTTTGTTTGGGGGAGGGGGGGAGGACCAAATATCAAATCTATATTATTATTTAAAAAAGAAAATAATTATTTATTTTAAAAATAAATTCTTTTGTTTTTACTTTCTCTTATTTAAATAATAGGCCAGTATTCGACAATGAATTCGCAAAACCCCATGTAACGCTGCATTTTTAGAATGTTATTTGGACCCCTTAGGAGAGTGTGCAAGCAAAAAAAGTTGTCCTTCCCGCGTAATACGTGAAAACTGCAAATTTTTCGGACTTTTTTCAGTTTTTCCAGTTCAGTCAATACTATTTTGAAAAGTATATTAAATTTGAAACAATTCAAGCCAATCCACCGCTCCGTATCTCTAATAGTTTTTGAGATATGATGATTGAAAAATTTACAAGATTTTCACAAATGTTACAATTTTCAGTTTTGCTTATGTTTAAAGCCGAATATCGGCTTAACCGCTCATGATGAGAGAAAAGTGGTGATAAATTGAATTTTAGCACATTTAATTACCTTTCATTTAAGCCCAGTACCGGGTCAGTAACCCTTATAGTTCTCTTGTAATCAAACCTGAAAATTGTAACATTTCTGAAAAGCATGTAAATTTTTCAATCATCATATCTCAAAAACTATTAGAGATACGGAGCTGTGGGTTGGCTTGAATTGTTTCAAATTTAATATACTTTCAAAA
This sequence comes from Euborellia annulipes, assembly GCA_023213315.1. Classification (NCBI taxonomy): domain Eukaryota; kingdom Metazoa; phylum Arthropoda; class Insecta; order Dermaptera; family Anisolabididae; genus Euborellia; species Euborellia annulipes. The sequence goes on from JAKCPI010008320.1 coordinate 24,940, forward strand.
TGGTATAAGCAACTAATGTCAAAATTCCCATAGTTTTTTAATTGACCTGGAAAAACTCAAAAAAGTCCGAAAATTTTGCGGCCTCTAACCGTAGCCATCGACCGGCACCCCGTGAAGTTACATTATTTCCTTTCTTTATCTCCTCCTACTGCGTTCATTTCTCTCTAGTGAACTAATCCTTATTTCTGGTTCCACCCAGCTCCTTTTATCCAACCTCTTTATGCTAGGGAGGATGTCCTAGGTTGAGGAGGGACTCCCTCAGCACACGGCCTACTCCTTTCGAAGAAAGCCTCAAAGAGAGGGAAACTTCTTTACGTCTCTGTCACAGCAACTTTTTCAAGATGAAAATCATTTTTGGATTAAATAAATAATAAATTGAGAATTATGTTAGAAAACAGAAGAAACATTTTAAAAGCTTTATTCAATTTGATTTTTATCAATCACAATCAATTATATCCAGATTCTAATCGATTGCTTATATTTTAAAAACCATAATAAAACGTGGCTTATCTTTTAATCTTTTTCTTGGATAAATAATCACTAACACGGCTTAACTAATCAAGATAAATAAATGTAGGTATGACAAATTGATATCTTTAGAGAAAATAAGTAATAAAATAAAAAAGAAATTGTGACTGTCAAATTATTTACAGTTAATTTAATTTAAAAATTAATTTAACTTCAATGGGAATCTTATTCAAACCTTCTTAATATCAAGATCGGAAAAAAAGTCAATTTTACGCCCTCGACTTGGAGGACACGTAAAAAAAATAGAATTAAAAAAATTCGCACGCTATTTTAGAAGGGATTAATTTTTTATTTCACTCTTTTGAAAACAGAAACAATAATTTATTCATTGCTCCTCCCTCCCTCCATTTAATTCCCTTTGAAATTTAAAATTTCGTTGTAGTACATATAATGTACATTTGACATTTGAATAATATAAACAGATAATATCATATAGTATAAATTAATTAAATATAAGGTCACTTTTGAGACATGTGATATTCAACTATAACAACTAAATTCTCGCCTAATTCAAATGAGATTTATACATGAGATATATCGGTTGTTTGTTTATAAACATGCTTTCTCTTAACGTGATGACCTTCACCCCCTCCGGCTCTTGGAAGGAGCATGCAAAATAGCAAATACAATAGATAAGGATAATGAAAACGGCACTATAACAAATAGGAGAGAGAAATAGATTCATGTTTATTTAGGCGAGTATAGCGAGAGTTAATCTAAAATTTGAATTCATGCCGTCGCTCATCTCTTTTCATGTCAAGAAAACGAAATTACTCTCTCTGAGACCTGGAATATCATTTTTCAATTATTTACACTCTAGGGAAGCGTCATTTGAAATTTTAATAAAATTGAGTGAGAAATAAATTTCAGGGGGGCAGGGGGGAGGGAGGTTCGATAAAACTCTGAGCTGGGAAATATTATCTTTTAGGGAAACGTCGTTTTAAATTTTATTAAAATCGGGTGAAAAATAAAAAAAAATAAAATAATTTTAGGGAGGGAAAAAAACTTTTTGAAATGTCAAATTTTAGGGGGAGGAAGAATTTTTATTTTTCACTAGCGCGCGCCGTCGGCGGGCCCCGTCAGGGGGGCTCGCCCCCTGACCCCCCACCGCTCGGCCGCCTGGGCGACCCTCGCTTTCTTATGAGAAACGGGCGGCTGCGCCCCCTGGACCCCCCGAGCTGGTCGGGCCGCCTGCGGCGGACCCTCGCCTTTCTAATTATGAAAAGAAAATTATTATTACTAACAACTAAGTATTCCAGTCAGTGCCTGTTGAGGATTTGTTTACATTAAAAGAATACACAACTGCAAAGAATACTTAAATATTTCTCTATACATTTCCTATGGGAGAAATCGTAACTTTAGCAATTAATAACTCAAAAAGTTATAGGAATTTCGGGACCGAGTATTTTTCCGGGACTCTCCATAACGTCCTTTATAAGACTGCAAAATTTCGTTTCAAAATTCCAACGGAAAGTAGGTCAAACAGAGGGACAGAGGAGGACAGACGGACAAGAATATATATAGATTTTGAAAGATTTGATTATTTAAATTAATATATTTTTTTGTAAATCGAGTTTGAACCTGCTTTCTATTGGGAGATTTGTGAACCTCTAATAAAGGAGGTTCCTACTCCTAATTTGACATAATGATAGCCTAAAACGACTCCCGGAAAATTCGTAACACATTTAAAAAAAAACTTCTTAAAAATCGACCTGGTAGTTTCGAAGTCTAAGCGTTCCAAACAAACAGACAGAAAGACAACAGAAACAGACAGACATAAGAGACGTGAAAATAAGCTGTTAAACAAAATCTGCCAAAAAGTATTAGTACTTTACGGATGTACTTTTTTCAGTTTTTTTAGATTTTCGCTCTAACGATTTTGATTAAAATTCAAAAATCATTTATTTTTTTGATGCTCTTTAAAACGTATATCCTCATTTTGTCCCCAAAATTGTTTGGAGCATACTTTACGCTAGTACTTCATATGAAAGAAAGGAGAAATGGTTTCCATGGTAACAAAATATAAATATTTTCCCAGGTTTATAAATTTTGTATCTTGAATTTTAATTTATTGGCGGAAACTAAATATATATCGACACAAAAAATTTGATGTGACAAGCACAGAACACAACTTTCTCTTACCAAATGTAAGGTTTACCGGTGGACGTTCTACACGCAGATTCACCGGGGTCATCTAGCTGAGATTTCAACACGCTTCTAATTATAATAACAAATATAAAAATTTAAATTGCCCTTGTGCAGCAATTGAGATATTAATCTTCGCAAAAAGAGTCGTAGTAGTAGCAGCAGCAGCAGCAGCTACTTGTTGTAAACACGATTCAACCGTATAGATTTCCATTAGAATTCAATCAAGTGAACGTGCTGCAAATACCAATAATAGTAAAAGATGGCTATTGAAACCAGATTTCGGTGGCATCCCTTGTGTGTAAGAGATCATTATCATTGATGAGATATGAAGGGAATGTCAAGAAAAAGGCGAAGTTGCAGAAAGTGGTAATATTATGCATGTGGAGAATTCATTTAATGCAATGTAATGGATCAAACCAGGAAGCCTCAAGTCAAATTTTATTAAATAAAGGGATGGGCAGTGGGAGCCAAATAAACGAAATCCTCTGAGTGCCTGGTATTATCCGGAAACGTTTCGGTGCATTTATCATTATATTCCATCTTCAGTCGATTAATCAACAAATATGATGCTCATAGTTGAATATATGATATATACATATGTATTATAGAAAATAGAAAATATTAAGGCCTTAATGAACTTAATGGTCGCTGCTTTGAGATTATATACTGTATAATATAATATAATGAATATATTTATCTCAAGAAAGTAAATACATTAAGTAAAATTTTATAAATACAAGTAAAAATAGTTAATAACAACAATAGGTGAGGGAGCGGGCAGCCAGGAAGTAAGCCTCTACGAAATGAACCTCAAGAGTAGTGGAGACAGTTTCGGCTATACCCACTACTCTTGAGTTTCATTTCGTAGAGGCTTACTTCCTGGCTGCAGACTATTTATTTAACAGACCTCTTAATTTACGAGTTTATACATAAAATCTTACAAAATGGCTTAGGGTTCGAAATTATTAAGTGCAGCTGAAAAATTCAGAAGTTTGTTGAATTTTCTAAATAAATTGTATTTAGTTTCTAATTTAACTGCAATTTTGAGGAGGTTTTATCTGATAGTCAGGCATTACTGGATAAAATTTTTTAGATCATTGAAAATTTAGCCTTTAAAAAGTTTTTAGAATATTGGGGGTGCCACGACGAATTTCGTCACGAAATTATATTTATGCACTCCTTTGAATATACTCTACAGCTTCAAAAAAATGTCATGCCTCTCTCTATCTTTTATTGTTTCTGAGATATTTTGGTACGGACAGAAAACAGAGAATTGACGATAGAGATAAACCTGAAATGACCTAGAACTGTCATTTTGAAAACATAATTCGACTCTTAAAATATTCTCTTCGGGTTCAAATTTTGACAAAAACATTTTAATGAGAGTATTTATTTATTATAAATTTACCTTGACCTATCCGTTCCTAATATTTTCATAAATAAAATACTAAAGATGAATTAATTTTTTTATTAAAAAATAAATTGAGCATTTGTTCATCTATTAGTCCTATATTATTATTTTTATATTTTTATATTGAAGTGGATTACCAATCCAATTGTTTATTAAATGTTAGAGATATTTCAGTGGGGTCAAATAATAAAAAATGGAATTATATATGTATGGATATAGGCCTATTAACTATTCATGTTTTAAAATAAATGTAATTTGAAATTATTTAATATTTAAACATGTTTGAATAAATAAAATAAAAATAAAAAAATAAATAAAAAGGAATCTGGTGTAGAGATAAATTAAATTGGAATAAAAATTAGAATTGGACAATGTTATGCATAAAGGAACCAAGCGTCATTATGATCGAAATTGAGATAAGACCGCCATCTTGCAAGAAAAAAAAGATCTTTCTGTTTAATTGAATCACAACCTTATTACTCGGTGCACTTATTTTGTATAAAACAAGAAATAAAGCAAACGTGTGGGGTCGTAGGACCCCCGGCAGGAACGAAGTTCCTCACGCCTTTTCTTCAACTCAGAATATAATAATATGAATATTATTTAAATATAGGGAAAGCCCGCCTTCGGCCAGGAAGCTGCGCCCGCTGGAACCTCTTGCTCGCCTTGGGCGAGCTGTTTTCCGCCTTCGGTAAATAGAAGGAAATAAAGAAAGGGGAAAGTGGGCGTGGCCTCGCCAAGACTTCGGCTAATCTCGCCTTCCTCCGCCGTCGCTCGGGCGCTGGGAACGCATTTTTGTTAGGAACTCGTTTTTGTTACGTTATATTTTTTCCCAATTCACGTAAGCCGCGTTAAAGAACTTTGTTCCAAAAAGTCATTCGCTTTGGTTTTGTTTACAATTGTGCAAATGAAATGCCTTTTCTCAGATTTAGGTTAATGGACCTTGGTTCCTTCATCCAATAAGTATAGGAATTTTTTCTTTTTTTAAAGAATAATTTAATATAAGACTAGCCGCGCAGCCTGCCTTCTCTCTCCAGATCGTCCTATGATTTTCACTTTCACTTAAATAAAAAAACCTGAAAAATTAAAATAATTGAATCTCTCACAATAATTCTTAATTCTTTTTTAAATAAAATATTGTAGTTATTACTGAGAGAGAAAGACATTATAAATGTCAATTCCAAGGTAATTTTGCATAAATTGTAACCCCTCCCTTATCTTGTTTTACATAATCGATTAATTTGTATCATAATACCCAATTTTTGGATTCAATTATATTAATCATTTATTTATGCAGAAATGAGTAGTGAACTGGAACACAAAATGGGAAAATCAGATGACATGAATAAAACAAAAGAATTGGGACATGAAATTGAAATTCCTAACAGTCATCTCTCTGGTTTGCAACCACTAAAAAAAATATAGATTGATAGAGTAATAATTTGGTTAATTTTGATTAGAATTCATTCACAATTGTTTGCTAAATTATGTGAATTATATGAATATTTTCAATTATTAACGGAATAGTTGTTAATTTAAAAATTATATTTGACAGTCATTCAGCATGTTATTAATCAATAACTTTTTTGTCTGTCTTAATTTTTAGTTCCAAGTGAGCTATTATAGAAAATGTAAGCAACACATTAATGTAAAATAAGAAAAAAAATCAACGAATAGTGTGTAATACTTAATTTGAAGTTTAAACCGGAAAAATTTGAATATGAAAGCATTGTATTCATTTAAGTGTAAAAATACTCATATACAAAATTCTTCTATTCAATACTTGTTTGAAAAATATTTTTCTAGCTTTCACAAAAAATTTATTTAGAATAAAATAAAAAAATCCATAAATTAGGAGTGTCAATGATTGCAACGCTTGCCTAGCTAATGGTTCTATTGAAAAAAAAAAACAATAAATATGATTAAAAAGTATAAAATAAATTTAATAAAATTAAAGAGCAAAAAACATTTTTACTTTCTTTTGTATAAAATTATTGAATATTTTTGACTAAAAAAAAAAAATGCAAGCGTGGGCCTCTTAAAATATTATTAATAGAAAATCCAATAAAATATTCAATGAGCGTCCATCTTTTTATTTTTTTTATCATAAATATTCAACAATATTAAACAAAAAGTTTTTTTTCACATTTATTTTAATAAAACTCATTTATTTTTTTAATTTGTATTTTTTGTCTAGCGGCGTAACTAGCCTTTGAGGGCGGAGAAAAAATTGAAAAAGTATTTCATGCTAGTACGCCTTTATTCAAAAGCATATTTTCGCGTGTCAGATACATACAGATAAACCATTTTGCCGGACTCAGGGCGCGGGCGGGGGGCCGGGGGGGGGGGGGGGGGGGGGGTCAAAGACGTTCATTTCCATCAAATTTTTGACACCTTTCCAATACTTTAAGTAAAAGAAAGTAAAAAAAAAAGGGATTGAAATAAGTGAAAAACAAATTTTAGTATTCATGACAAATAAATTAATATTAATTGTTATTGAATTCTTTTATAAAGCATTTTAGAAAAAAAAAAAAAAAAAAAATGTTAAAAAACCCTTTGAACTCAGAGAAAATGAATTCATAAATAAATCTTTAAATGTCATGGACTTGGAAATGAGAATGCAAACAGAAAGAATAGAATAGATGAGAGTGAGAGAGAGAGGATGGATGAATAAATAGATCAATAAATCAAAAAAGAGGGGTTTTTGAATTAATGAGAGTAGAGCGAGGAAGAGGGTAGTCTGATATTTTTTAATATAATAAATAATACAGGATGAGAAGGGAAAAGATTGCGAATTTGTTTATGAAAAAAAAAAAATAATAAAAACATTCATAGTATTGAATATAATTGGAAAAAATTTTTTATTTATAATGAATTGGCTACCATGTAATTGAAATGAACAGGGACGGGGTCTAAATGGCCTCTGATGCCGAAGAAGACCTTAATTAAAAAAAAAAAAAACACTGGTTGCGATCGTGGGAGTACCAATTATTTTAATATCGAATTACTTTCCGCATTATTATCATACTAATATAATAAAGCGCTAGTCACTCACTTCCGTTTTATGTGCCTGTTTATCACTCTCTCTCGCTGATTGGTTAGTCAGAGGAAGCGAGAGGACAAGTCAGAGAGGGAAATTTCTAAACAGTGAGCAAGAATAAATTTGATGCATTTGCTCGGCGAAAGCGAGCAAGGGGGTCCAGGGGCCGTATCCCCTCGTGGTCGCCATCCACGTACCCACAAAGTGTGGGCCCCTGAGCAATAGTGAACAAAATGTCTATTTTATTTTAACAAGCTAGTCCACTTAAATTACACCATGATGAAAATGTTAAATTAAGTAGAGTCAACGAATAAATGGCGATTTGTTCTGGTTTCCGCTGGTGAGGGGAATTCGATTTACGGAGTCATGGTCAAGAGGTTCTTTTTCATTCAGAGAGATCAAATCAATGTGTTAAGGAGTCTCAAAATCAGTTGAGCGAAAAACTACGACAACAGCTGGCAGGAGAGATATAATTCAAGAAAAGTACTGAATCGAGTGTCTACACGATTCATGAGAAGACAAAACAAGGGAATAAAATACAATCTCTGTAACTAAGTATAAATAAAATAAATAGGCCTATTTCATCAAGATATAATAAAATTCATAGTTAAATTAAACTTCCAACTTCATTCTTCCATAAAATAGCATTTAATTTTGATATAAAATATTTATCCAAGACGAAGTAATATTAAATTTTTTAAATAATAATAAATGATAGAAAAATAGAAAAAAACATATTAGAAATAATCAACTTAAGAGATTTTAAATAATCCTCTTATATTCCCGTAAACATGGAATAAGAATAGAATAAATAATCCTCTTAGCTGCGCAAAATAATCAAATAATAATGGAATTGCAATATTGTAAGTACAGAAGTTCTATCGTTAGGAAAGTAAATTAAAATAACAAAAGATTACTGATACAATGTTATTAAATATCCTTTCCCCCTCAGTAAACTTGATTATTTGCTTGTGGTGTTGATAAATTTATCTATAAACTCTCACAGTCAGTCAAAATTGAGAAATTCGGTTAATTTATAAATATGCAAAATATTGTGGGATGAAAAAAGAGGATAAGAAGAATGTCATTTATTTTATTTATTTAAATTGAAATAATTAAGAATGGAATAAATGTATTAACATCAAGACCAACATTTTTTTAATTCAGACAAAAGATGACGATACCCCCCCCCACACCAGCGCATCAAAAATAAATAGAACCAATTATGTTTGGTAAAAATATAAAGATAATGAGGAAGGCATTAAGTTTTTTTTTTTTTTTTCTAAGCTTGTTCCCTCTTTGGTTCTCGTTCAAACATCCCTTTGGACGTCTCAACAAAAAATTAGGCCAATGTCAGAAAAAAATATTATAAAATGTGATTTAAAAAGAGTTTTTCAAAAAGAAAAAAATTGTATCTGGTCGCTTTTTATCTCAAACGGAACGTTCCCTTTCCTCTAGCTAGTTGTCATAAACAAGAAGAAAAAGTAAAATTGTCATTACAAAAAAATAAATAATCCACGTCTTTTCTTTTATTACAATGAATTAGAAAAAAAAGTCTATTCTATTCAAAAATAAATGGACTTTTTTTATTTTTATTAGTACTTTCGATAACATTCTGGTTGTAAGCAAATTCAATCGTTATTCTCTTGAATGGATCAAATCGGATGATGCGATTGAATTTGCATGAACCAGAAATGGTCTCAAAGGAAATAATAAGAATCTTTAATAGAAAAAATATCAAAGAAGATTTTTATCTTTCCTGAACTAGGAACAAAAAAAAGATTATAATATAAAGAAGTTTTCTTTTTGAATTGTTAAAGCTTATATTTAAATAATGATCCTTTCTTAACGATCTTTTCAAAAAGCAACACCTTATAGAATTACGAAAAATATATTCTTATAGGTAAATAAAGTACGACGACGAAAGGTTTATTTTTATTTGCCTTTGGCTCGAACACAGATCTTCTCTGTTGTTTGTATGTGAGCAACTTTTCCAAAAGAATTTGATTTCGTTGAAGAGTTCAATATATTTAAATAAATCTTTTGTTTGTCTTTGCGCAATTAGATGAGATGAAACTTAGAAATGCCTTAAAAATAGGCAACCAAACATACAGATGTTATGTTTGTTAGGCTTCGCCAGGCGCAAGCAGCCTGTAATAAGAATATTTATAGTCGAGAAAGTGAATAAAATTAAAACTCGAGAAAAAAAAACGAGAAATAAAAACAGAATCTTTGTAATTTGTGAAATTAGTTATAAAAATAGCCGAAAATAAACAAGCAAATAATTATGAGATCAAAATGTCGGTCTCGTTAAAATAATTACGAAATTAAGGAAAAAGGAAAAAATAATCCTAACATTAAGAAATTACTTTTATATTAAAAAATAAAATAATGCTGAATCATTAGATGATTCTAAAAATAAATAAATACAATGGCGTAGTGAGGGTGAAATGAAAGGGCCCTGAACCCCAGGCAACTGATTTTTTGCACGATTTTGACTAGTCAAAAATACCAAATGACAGGGAAGGTGAATCAACCCCCCCCCCCCCCCCCGATCGAAATCCCAAAAATAAATTTAAAAATCAAAATATAGAGTGAGAAATAGATAGTGTTAAAATTAAAATTTATAAAAGATTATTTATAATCTTTTTTCATTGGGTGGGGGGGATTGTCCAAACTTTCCTTTCCTTTTCTCCGGCAGGCAAGTTTATTGCCAATTGGGATATTTCTTGTTACAATGCAAGAGTTAAGATGTTAAGGAAGGATCTTGAGTTTAAGCGAGGGTAGCGACTGGTCACATGTTTATAGGGTAAGTCGTATTAGAGCTCTAATCTTTTGTTTTTTTTTTCAACTGGTTGGGTAGCTCCTTCCATAGGCCTTGTCGTATACCCAGAAATATGGCCACAGAGCTACTAACTGCCTCTCTAATTTCCAAACCAACTTGTAGATTTTTTGTAAAATCGAATCAGAATATAATCATTATTTATTTTAGACTACATTTTTTTACACGAAGATACACATTCACACGTTTTCTGTTGTCATCTATAAACCGTATATTAACAATTCTCTTTTCAGTTTATTAATTATTAATAATAGTAAATCCTATACCTAATCCCATCCAGATTTTTTCAAGCAAAAAATATTTATTTATAAACCCAACAACAAGGGCAAAATAAATAAAAACAAACAAACAACGACAATGAATTAAAGCTGGATGTGAGTGGGTGGGTGATGCTGTCGTAGCGATGGATACCAAAAAAAAAAAAAAAGCGGGCCCCCCCATGATATAAAAAAACATATGTATAGGAAAAAAGTGTGGAAGGGGTTGGGGAGGGGGGGGGGGTGGGGGGGGGGGGGGGGGGGGGGGGGGGAGAGAGGGGGAAGTATCTCAGCAATAAAAAAGCTATTGTTAAATAGTTTTCGAGATCCATATATTTGAATAAGATATTAATATTCAATGAATGTCTCGATTTCGACTTGACATACCGACAAATTGTTAATTATTGAAAAATTGAAGGTACAGCGTATAGTGTATTTTATAGAAGATTGAAAAAAATAATTTAATTAGTTCTATTGGAAATGATGATTTCAACCTGTAAAGAAGTGACAGACATGAATGCTCGGTTGCAAATTAATGTACTCACCTTGTCACCTGTCTGATCGTTGACGTAGCACATCTGTTCAGCTGCCTCGTCGTATTTCTCGGTCCAACCGGGGGGCACTGGGATGTAACTTGCAGCCTCGTCACCCTGCACAGTCAAATGACAACCAGGTTTATTAATGGACTCGTTTGCTTTAATGAAATATAAATGTACTGTAACTACCGTATAGCCTTTAATCTTTATTTCATTTCAATTTTTCTATAGTCATCATATTTTCTTATATTATTAAATTTATAAAAATATTTGCTCACGCTTCGGTATGAGAAAAACAATTTTTTTTTAAGATTGGTAAAAGTTGACTACTAATTTAATCAACTTAATTCATTCATTATTTAATAAATAATGGCCTTTTTAGGGTAACGCTGAGAATTTTTTGAACAAAAATAACTAAGGGGCCATTCATTAATTACGTAAGGACAATTTTAGTCATTTTTGACCCCCCCCCTACCCCCATGTAAGTATACATAAGATTTCTCGAACCCCCCTCCCCTTTCTTACATAAGACTTTATCTCGTTCTTCTAAATAATAAAATGTTTTTTTTGTTTTTTTTTTCAATAAGCAAAAACAATTATTTAAATAGAATTAAAATTAGATTGTACCCTATAAAATAAAGGAAACTATTGGGAATCCAAAATGAAATTAGATTCTTTGTATTGAATTTTGATTCAAAAAGTATTACGTAAGAATAAGTTTTACGACCCTCGCCCCTACATAAGGACATGTAGAGATTTTCTTAACCCCCCCCTCCCCCTCAAGATCCTTACGTAATTAATGAATGGCCCCTAAGGATTGATTTAAAAAAATTCTTTTTAAAATGTTTTTCTAAAATTAATTTTTGTTTGTCCTTTTTTCCATAGTTAGGATTTATCTCTTGCTTATTTTTTCTCGATTATAATTTTTAAGAATAGATGTGTTTATCAGACACTTAGGCTGAACGCACACCAATTGAGCAAAAACGTTTTCGAACAAAACGTGTTTTCCTAAAACTGTTTTTTCAATGCTTTTCTATGGGTCAACGCTCCCCGAGGAGACAAAACACAATTGGACATGATTCGACATCATTGAACAAAATGTATTACCATTGAGAATTTTGCTTAAACGGTGTGTATTGGCATCGAGCAAAACGTTTTGCTCAATTAGTGTGTGTACAGCCTTAGGGGTGAGGATTGGATTAAAATATCAAGAGAGAACGTATGCATAGGAAATAGTTGACCGAAAAACATAAACAACGTATATTCTACGACAAAAACTCATGTGACTCGATAAAATAATTTAATTTGTTCGAATAGAAAATCAAATGACGTAGAGACTTTTTTAGTGAAAGTTAATAGAAACTTTCTTTGTCTATATGTCAAGAGGTATTAAATAAAAAAATAGTCATATTTTCTTTATTCATTATTGTATTAATATTACTCCCACTCTGTGCCCTAAGTACGTCGCTAAAGACCACGAGATGCCCTAGCTAAGGTTGTCATTTCTCTACTCTTATGCCGTCCTCGAAATAGAAAGGAAAATATTTCAGGTGTAATAAAAATTTTTCATTTACGCCAATTCATCTAATATTGAATTTGACATATTTGAATGATCCTTTTTTCATCAATGAGACTCGATGACATTAAACTTTGAATTTTTTTTATTTTACATAGAGTGCGTAATATTTTATAAATCCCATCATATATATTGTTTTAATTAAAGTTAAATAATGAATGAAGAAAAAATATTCAAATTAATTTTTTTCATATTTTACTTTTATATTTATATTTATATAATGATAAAAAATATTTTTTGTCATTTGTTTTTTCAATTTTTTTTTTTTTTTTTTATCAATGCTCTCTTTAAACTAAATAAATATAATTAATTCACACAATCAATATTTGCCAATAAAAATGAGTTGGATATGTGTCAGGTAAAAAATAAATTTGGAAATAGCCCTACCAGGTAATTTAAAATAAATGATCTGGAAAACCATAATTTATATATACATTATATAAAAAAAAAAAATGGTTTGGCCACATCTATTCTAATGTATATCGTTTATATTTACTTTCTCTTCTTCTAAAAGAAAGCTGGATATAACAAAGGGTTTGGTGTATTCATAAACGCCAATATGGTCTTAACTAGATAGGCTGCTCGATCAAGAAAAAAAAAATCATTGTGTGGTTTTATGAAACCACGATGCAAGTGAAACTTTTTTTGGGATCGTAGGCGTTTAACTGAAATTTTTCAGAAAATTATTCATCATTTAAGGATATTAAAATCGCGTTTTTAATCTTAACTTAATAATTGGAAAATGGGAATGATAATGGGAAATCAATAGACGCATGTTCAAAACTGAGAACAATATTTATTTAGTAATTGAAGATTTGAATAATTTTAAATTATTTTAAAAATTATATTTTATCAATTTAAAAATTGAATAATTAAATCTCACCATTATTTTTTTATAATTCGTCATATATATTAAATTTCAAATTTCCTATTTTTGTCGTCACGGCTTGTGACGTCATGACTTGTAACGTCACGGCTTGTAACGCGACATGCTGATAGAAGAGCGAAAAAATTTGAGGCCATCAAATAAAAGTTCCACTTTAAAATCTTATAAAAATTAAATTATTTTCCCTCCACAAATTTTATTTATTTTTTTTTTTAGATAACTCTGTGTATATATAAATAAAAAAAAACACCTATAGATATTTTGAGAGAGTGAGAAAGTATGTTAATATTTATAATGTTTGTTTTAGGGTTTAAATTCGTTTTTTTTTTTTTTGTGTACATTTAATGTATTATAATATAAGATAAACAAAATCTCTCCATAAGAGGAAATTTTAAAAATTATTTTTTACTATAAATCACTGTGAAAAATGAATCTCAAATAAAAGATGATGCTTAATAAAAATTATTTATATATTCAAAGAGTATTTAATTTAAATAAATGACTCGTTTGAAATACATGAATGAATGCTAAAAAGGATTTTGCTATTCTTTGCCATCTAAGGTCATTTAGATCTTCTCGATTCGGCCTTTATTTGCTGAGGACTGGTATATGATAGTCAATATGATTTAAATAAATTGTTTCGTTTAGGATGAAAGCGAACCATGGACCATGAATATTTTTTTTAATAGTCTTCTCGGCATTTAGAATAAAAGATACCAAATATTTTGATACCGGTGTATTTGGTTTTCGTTCCTGATGGGCGTGCCAACAGGGAGGCGCAAAACCTAAACGATGGCAAAGAAACCTTTAGTTTGTTTAAAAAAAAATTCAAGTGACTTTGTTCAAATTCCTATTAAATTATTTTATTTTTTAAAAGGCTAAAGTAGAATAGAAAAGTCGACGATGAACTCAAAATGATCTAGGGCCCGCTTATTTTAAGTTCCGAATAATTTGGACCCCTTAAATTCAAATTTGATGGAATTTTTTGTAAAATAGAAAAGACTGTGATAATCTCAAAATATCCCCGAGCCCGCCCGGGGGATCTATTTTGAAATTTTGTCTAATGGCGTCTTGTGATATCGAGTAATTTTGTCATTCGAATGCTGTGGCTATTTCGAAATATAATCCAAAGGATTCCACGTTGACACTAGCTGAAATATTCTTAAATTAATTAAATTATCATCTAATTATATATAAATAAATAAATAAATAACACAAGGTTAAGTTTCAAAAGGATTTTATTTTAGCTTATGCCGCATTTTGACGTCTTCAGAGCTATGACACAAAAACTCTTGTTTAATTAATTTTTGTGTCATAGCTCTGAAGATGAAGATAAGCTAAAATAAAATCCTTCTGAAACTTAACCTTGTGTTATTTATTTATCTATAATTAGATGATAATTTAATGATGTTAACAATTGTTTACAGTGTAATTAGAAGATCTTGTACAGATAGCTCCCTCCAACTCTCTTGTTCCTCAAGGATCAACAAACCCGATGTTCAGCAACTTTTCTTCTTATAAGAGTATTTTATAAAGCACTAGAAATATTTGAAGGCAGAAGTAGCCAAAAAAAAATAAAATCTAATTACCCCACCATAGGTTTTTTGTGAATTTATTATATTTATTATACCCTCTCGGCTACAGGAGAAGGGGAGAATCATGAATACTTCGAGCTAGTAAAAATCCCGCTATGCAAAGCAGCCAAATTTTTTGACTCCAATTAACTCCTTAAATGACGACTATAAACAAATGTGTTATGTTGAACCAGTAAAAACAGTAACAAATGTCACACGAGAAATGGCTATAAATTCTAGTTCTAAGGGCGATGTGAATTTATTATTTGGATAAAGACAAATTTAATCAAATACAATTAAAGCTAACAGAAAATGAGTTTTGTTTAAACCGAAGTAGTGCATTTAGGTCTACTTCAAATGCTCATTCAATAATCCATCCAATAACGAGATATATAAAGTAATTTATAATTTAAGAAAGAGGAAATAAAACGAAATACAGGAGTATAAAAGAGGGGGGGCGCCAAATCATACCCAAACTTATCCGGCAAATTTTTTTAAAGTAGTACTAGCTGCACCGCCCGCATTTAATGGGCTTTACACCCAATTCTAATTAAACATAAAGTTGGCAAAAGTAAAGCAATTTTATTGTTCACTAATATCAAAAATTAAAAGTTAAGATTTTGTTCGAATTCTCTGATTCAATAAACACTATCAAGTAATCTTTTAAAAGCTTTATTCACAAAACAAATTTCTTTTTTCTTTTGATAAAAGATAATAAAATAAACTAGGTTAATATTCAATTCAAATTTAATAAACCAATCATTTCAAATCAGCAAATGGCCTTGGAAAGGTCGCAAAAACATGTCATTCGAAGTGCATTAACGAACACGAACTCTTTCCTCCTCAATCTTCCGTCTCGACCTGTTCTATTCGGAGAGCCCTTTATTTGATTCTTGGGAAATCTATAAAGGGTGTGTCCTGAGAGAACAGGCAACTTAAAAAGAAAATGACCTTTTCTGTCTAAAGCAAGCGAGCAGGCAAGCGGTAAACGTAGAAATAATAATTATTTTTCCAAGCAATATCTCTTTTTTACTTTCTTGCTAACTTAATTGAAGATTTGTGAAGGAAAAAAAGGTTTAAATGATTAACTTAAATTTTAAGTAAGATGTTTAAGATGAAAGATTAATTACCAACATTAAGAGGGGTAGTTTAAATTTTAATTAGGGATTATTAATCCTTACTTAGGCATATGAGATGGATAATAAAAAGAAATTAAACCAAAATCACTCTAAAAACGGCTGGGGTAATAAAATCAAACAAAATCTGTATATATTGAGCAACTTCTTGTTGAATTTGGAAATGAAGTTTTATACGATATGTTTAAAGAGGATATACTAAAGATTACAGGAAAGGAAAGATGAACTCACCAGCTACGCATGAACCTCACCGGAGGCTGACTGAGCGGCTAGTTTCAATTTCTGTCGCCCTGAACTAGGGTTTGAACAAAACGGAACATTTTGAAAACAGGTTTTTCGGTTTTTCTCAAGGGCAATCTTAAAATACAAAAAAATCTCCTTAAATAAATCAAGAGAAAAAAAAATAAAAAAAGCAAACGTGTGGGGTCGTAGGAACCCCGGCAGGGACGAAGTTCCTCACGCCTTTTCTTCAACTCAGAATATAAAATATTATTTAAATAGACCGCCTTCGGCGTGCTTTCTTTCTAGTCAGGGGGCTGCGACCGCTGGAACCTCTTGCTCGCCTTCGGTAGATAGAAGGAAATAAAGAGAAGGAGAAGGTGGGCGTGGCCTCGCCAAGACTTCGGCTAATCTCGCTTTCCTCCGCTTTCGCTCGGGAGCTGGGAACGCATTTTTGTTAGGAACGCGTTTTTGTTACGTTACATTTTCTCTTAATTCACCGTGTGTAAGCCGCGTTAAAGAACTTCGTTCCAAAAATTCAAAACAAAATTTAATAGAATTATTTTTTACGGATAATAGAATAGACGCATCTTTTTATTAAGATAAATAGCTTCACGATTTAAGTTTTAATTTCAGATAAAAATATTATAATTTTTTAAAAAAAATTTGGTGTGATTAATTTGTTGCTTCAGGTCTAATACGAAGAAAGACGATTGGACGATTTCTCTGATACTCTGGCCCAAGGAAGGGTCAATACTGTTGCAATGGGTAGCAACATTTGCTTTTCATTGAAAGTGAAGTTAAGTCAAGAAGAAAGAGAAATAAGCCTACGATTTGTTAACTAGAGCTCAGCTGAGTTTTGTGAGGTTTGCAGCATCCACGAAACGGTGACCCCATAGTATACACCTATACGGTTCAGTGAAAATAAATGAAATAATAAAATTAGAATTTTTTTTTCATCATATATTCTTGTGAAGTTATAAAAATTTACGATTTAAGTTCATAATACAAAGGAGCCGAGGGATGTATAAAAGTAAAACATAAAAAATTTATTAAGATTTTCCTAATTCTTGAGATTTGAACATTCTTTTTGTTAGAAAGAAGTAGTAGTAGCTAAGATAGCATTTTTTTAGCCAAAAGAAAATGGAAAATTCAATTTCCTCGCAAAAAAAAGATAAAGAAATTTTTCGTTAAATATTTGTTATTTTTCTAAA
The DNA here is from genome assembly GCA_023213315.1 of Euborellia annulipes. Taxonomy (NCBI): domain Eukaryota; kingdom Metazoa; phylum Arthropoda; class Insecta; order Dermaptera; family Anisolabididae; genus Euborellia; species Euborellia annulipes. The sequence goes on from JAKCPI010008320.1 coordinate 42,307, forward strand.
AGGGAAAAAAACTGAATATATTATTTCCTATCGATTTCTATTCCCTTTTTATTTCAAATAAGATCAAAGAAAATAAGGAATTTTTTATTTTTAATATTGCAAGATTCACAAATCATCTTTCATTTTTTATAGAGATCCACCTGAGATGCCGAAAAGATGAAAAAATTTAATAAAAAAAAAATTTTGACTCGGTTATGTTCGTTTTAATTTTGTCATTTTGATAAATTAAAATATGACAAATGTATGTAATGATATAAAAAAAAAATAATAATTTGAATTGTTTTAAAATTCAACTCGAAAATTTTTAACTTTTGATTTGATAATAAATACCAGCAATTTTTAAAGCTATTTAGTAAATGGAGGTAATTTATAAAGAGCGCGGTGTTTTTTTAATTATCTGATGTCAGCGTTGTTCATTTCAAGTTTAATTAATTTTTTCTAATTTATAAATGTTGGTTAACGTAAAGTATTTTTTTTTCTTTCGGAGAGATTTAATAGTTTTCATTAAGTTAAATAAAACATACATGTATGGCTGGCTTTTTTTGTAAACTATTTTTCTCGTTAATTTTAAATTTGTCCAAATGATCTTTTTATATCAGCTAGTATAAAAATTATAAAAAATTATTCCTTTTAAAAAAGTAACGTGATTTTCATTTATAGGGTTACCACTTGACCAAAATGTTTCACCTTCCTATTTCTTTTCTCGAATTGTTATTAAACACAAAAAATCTCTGATTATAACTAATTATAAATAGAATAAAATAGTTAATATTTAATCAGTTAAATTTATAACGAAATAAAATGATATAATAAAATTTTGAGACCTTTTTCATAATAAATAAGAAAAAATTTTGAGAATGCTTCATATAGACGATTTAAACTAGAATTAGGCTATCTACTCTATTATTAATAATAATTGATGATCGACATTTCGGTCTACCAGGAAGCTGCCTTCGTCGAGCCAAACTACAACATAGCCCCCGAAGACATCGAACCCAGACTCAACCAAATCATCTTACATCTCTATACAGATAAGCACTCACTCGATTTTCTTGCCAAATAATAATATTAAAAAGAATTTAAATGAACTAAAAACTTTTAAAGAAATAATAATTAAATTTAACTTAAATAATAATAATTTAAAAAGGACCTAGAAATAATAATTTAAATAATTTTATAAAATAATTTCAAAGACATTTCGGTCAGAAAAAGGGAATTCTTCAGGCCAAGTGTTCAATAAAAATAAATTATAATACACGGTTTGAGGAATTCCATAAATTCGATTAACTTCATTTTTTTATTTTTAAATATTCAAAATTTAAGCCGAGGTCATTGAGATTATTTTATCTAAACAAGAGAAACAATTTATATTAATATTAATGAAATTTAAATAATAAGATTAATAAAAAGACACACTAATTATTTTTATAAACCAATTTGAAAGTTAATCTCAATCGCTATTTTTTTTATATATATTTTTAATTTTTTTATAAAATTAAATTTTTTTTTCCTTATTCAAACCCCAAATTCCACCAACATTTTTTTTTAAATATTATTCATTATTTATTTCCCATTCCCCGACAGGGATTAGGACGATCTGAAGCCCTTAAAATATTTTCTTCTTATTTTTTTCGAAAGAAAAATATTTTTTTAATTTTTTTTTTATTAAATTTTAAATTTTATATTAATTTTTTTTAATATTTAAAAAAGTGTAAAGTTTAATGAGTAAAAAGAAAAAAGATTTTTGAATTTTTAATCAAAATAGTTTGATCGAATTTTGAGAAAATCGAAGAAAAAAAAATCAGTAAAGTACTATTATTGAGAGAGTATATTATTTTTGAAATTAATCCAATATTCTACTTTCTCTCTATACGTATAGTTAAAATATCAAAGTAAATATTTAATTAAAGACGTTTCTTAACATTTATTTAACAAAAGGATCATTCGAAAAAAAAAAAAAAAAATTCTTTTTCTCTTCAAAGGTAAAATAATTTGCACACAAAAGACCTCAATAAAATAAATGTTTTCCAGCTGGATGATTTATATTGGTTGGAAAAAAGAAATAAAAGAAAATTAGACAGAAAGAAAGAAAGTAGGTGCAAGTATGAATGGAATGGTTTATCTAAAAGTATTGATTAGGCTCCGTAGGCGCGAGAGAGAGAGAGAGAGCAGACTTGCTCTCTCTCTCTCTCTCTCTGAGCCTATGTATCGTATCGATTGGGGTGAAGTGAGTCGAGCCTCGCTTTTGGCGAGGCTACGTTCACGAAAAGGATGGGATGCCTCTCCCGCCAAGGACGTTGACGTTGACTTTGCCTTCGCTCTCGGTTCTATTTACTTACAAAAGAGGAAAAAAAAACCTACACACAACCTGAAACGTGGTCCATTTTAATTCACAAAAAAAAAGAAAAAAATAAATAAAAGAATGGTATCAATGGGAATCAATCCAAAGCCTACTCATTGAAAAAAAAATTAAAATTTAATTATATAACAATTTGTATTCTTTTTCATTTGAGAGATTTAATTATTTTAATTACTTAAATTTTGTTGGCTATTTAAATTTATAAATATTAAAATTGTATTATTTTAATTAATTGGCTTTAATTTTTCATAGAATAAGACAAAACTCGCCCTCGGGGCTTGGTGTAGGGGTTAGCGTGCTAAGCTCCTCGCGGGTTCGGACCCTAGACAGTCCGATGATTTTATTTAAGGCATTTGGATACCAAATGGCTTAAATAAGAATCCCTGGACCCCAAATAGATATATTAAAACAGACGAGTATCGTTAAAAGTCTTAAATGGCCTAAGACTGTGAATATGAGTGTGAGTGTGAATGAGGAATAAGTGTGAGTGTTGAAAAAAAAAGAAGACAAAACTCCAATGCTTTCCAATGGGCGAATTCTGGAATTTTTGAGAATTTTCGGAATTTTCCTTGACTCTCCATAACGTCATCATCAAGAGTGTAAAATTTCGTTTCGAAATTACGGGAAGCAGGGCCGGATCTAGGGGGGGGTGGGGGGGGCAGTGGATGCACGTGCCCCGGGCGGCGAGATATCAGGGGGCGGCAATCCAAGAAAGATAAAAAATTTTGGTGGTTCTGCGGGCGGCTAAAATTTTTGCGTCTCTCTAAAAAAAAGGTAAAATATTTTTTGGAACGGGAACATTTGGTTCCGCGTAAAAATAAAAAAAAAAAAAATTCGCAGAAAAATTTTTGAGATCAAGGAAAATTTTAAGGAGGGGCGGCAAATTAAATTTTGCCCCCCTATAAAATCTCCTAGTTCCAGCCCTGACGGGAAGTTCGTCATAACAGCATGACAGACGGACGGACACTCCGGCTATTAATATATATATAGAGAAGATTTTAGATCTAATTTAACCTCGAAACCAAAATCAGGATTAAATTAGTCAAAAAGAAAAAGAAAATTCTTATTTAATTGTCTACGTTTCGGTTGCCAATCATGCCCTTTCTCAGGCCAAATACACTTAAGTGTACCGGTATAAAAATAAATATTAAAAAATGCGCCGAGAGCATTACCGAGTTTCGGAGCTGAATAATAATACGATCTTTTTAAAAAGTTTTTTTTTTGTATAAGGTCTTTACAGCTCAAGATAAATTTTTCTCGCTTGAAACGGGAAGTGAACCTGAGACCTTAGGCACAAGAAAAAAAAATATTTAAATTTTAATTCGGAATTTATGTGAAAAAATATTTTTAAATATTTTTTTTTTTACAATTGGAAGATTTACGCGAGATCAGATGTATAAAGAAAGGACCGGAGAATAGAAGCCAGCATTTGATGGACCCTCTCACATCATCTTTAATTAGCATCACGCACTGATGATGACGTCACGTTCTGTATAAGTATATTGTTTGATGGCGTTTTTTTATGCCTCTCCCATTAAAAGTATACATTTATTCTGAAAATATAATTCTATTTTCGTTAAAATACCCCCATCTGAATTTGTTTGTTAATGGAATAGGGCAACCGAAACGCCGACGACAATTAAATAGGACAAGTTTTAATAAATAATTTATATTTCTCTTAGTTTTTTATAAACTTTAATGACAAAAACAAAACAAAATGTGAAATCGTTTTATGATTTTGAAGCTTAGTGACTATCATTTAAACAATGAGAAAGTTTAGGGCGTTCGGAAATTAAATTGATGACACCTGTGACGAAAGCTTATTAAGGGATTACAAGTCTAAGGATATTATAGGTGTAATTAAGAAGTTGGAAAAGCTATTGACGAGAAGAAGGAAGATAAAAGACCAAGAGAGAGGAAGAAATAACATTAATTTTGACCCCACTAGATTGCACCCTTGTTTAACAACGAGGGTTTTTTTTTCTCTTGTTAAAATCAATCAGGAGTTTGAGGCTAAAAAATCTGGTGTGACTGTCGAACACCTTCGTTAATCGAAAGTTGTGTGCTGTGCTTGTCACACCAGATTTTTCGTGTCGACATATAATTAATTTCCGCCGATATATTAGAATTCAAGATGTAAAATTTATAAACATGGGAAAATATTTATATTTTGGTACCATTTCCTCCTATCTTTCACAGGAAGTACAAGAGTAAAGTGTGCTTCAAAAGATGTCAATGCCAAAATGAGAATATACATTTTTAAAAACATCTAAAAAATAATTGAATTTTGAATTTTAATCAAAATCGTTCGAGCGAATTTTGAGAAAATCGAAAAAAACTGAAAAAGTACATCAGTAAAGTACTAGTATTTTTTGGCAGATTTTGTTTAAAAGCTTTATGTCACGTGCCAAGAGAATGCCTAACTCAAATATAAAATTTCAACCTCCTAACTCTTTTCGTTCTTGAGATATTTTGTTCACAGTCACACAAACAGACCATATAAGGACCCAGTTATACATTAGTGTGTCAAGCGCCAAAAAAAATTCAAAATTGAGTTAAGTATTGTTTCAAATGCTATAATTAATAGTATTTTTTATGAAATATGTCTTGAAAAAAATTTATATTTAATGTAAAAGCAAAATTATTTTTACAATATTTCAATGCAGAATTTTCATTTTGCATTTATGCGTCAAGTGCAAGACATCGTAAACAACTATACGTTTGAGATATTAATTGCTGCGTTTAAGTATTTTCAATTATGAACACCAGCATAACTATTGTTTAGTAGGATTTAATTTATTTCATCAGAAAAACTTTAATGTTAATTTTCTCAAATCTCGGTACCTGGCGCTTGACACACTATTGCGTAATAGGGTCCATATATAGGTAAGAGAAAGTTATCTAGCGTT